>OY747706.1:44616529-44831529 GCA_963556495.2 Valencia hispanica | reverse complement strand
CTGGCTTTGTGTATAAGTAAAATAAAGAATCATTTTTAAATGAATGTGAAGCTCTCACTAAAACAGATGGCTTTACCAGGTTGGGTGAGCCATATCGCTCCATCTCTAATCCACAGAGTGTGCTTTATTTTAGATCTGTCCTACAGCTGAAAGCTTCCACTCAAATTATGCTCAATAACCCTCAAAGCACATTTTTACCAGATGAAAGTAGCCAGAGAGCTCACACCAGCGCAAACACAAATGCAAAGACTTACATTTCCTTTGTTTGCATTCTAGCTCTAAAAAAAAAAATAGAGGTTGGAACTGATCCCTCTTGTTGTGAGTCACACTTTGAACAGATCCGGGTCGGAAAACACAGTAACCAGTCGGGCCATTGGTAGAAGGCTGTCTATAGATTATCTGTGTTAAAGAAAACTGGACATTTGTATCGGCCAGCAAAAACCTGACTGTTGTAGCTTCAATTTTTTTTGTAAATTTCCTTCATTTTTTCCCCACTTAGATATTCTTCCCTCTTTGTTCTGGAACATTTTCCTTCCGTTTATTCAATTCAGAGTTCCGGTTGTAATACAGGGCGGATCATTTCTGCCCAGAGCAGGGTGTGCAAACTAAGTGTATTTGGGGGGAAAAAGTGTTTTTCTTCCACTCTCATTTTCTATAATCTAACAGATTTTTGTATTGTATTTTTTTTGCTGCTGGTTGTTGTTGTTTAAACATGTGAATAAGGACCACTTGCCTGTGAACATTGAGAGAGAAATTGACAATAACTCCAAAAAAACTTTGTTATACTTTTGATTTTATATCTAAATTGTTTAAGAAAACCAAGTCACTATCAGGCCTGTCGAAAAAATGGCTATACGATCTATAAACAAATCTGCATTTTTTTTTACTGGAGAATTTAGCATGACGTGTCCAACATTGAATAAAGCCATCATAATCTTTAAGACTTTGATCTTGTTTGGCCTTATTTTCGGATTCATCATTTTCAATCCAATAGTTAGTTTAATGATTCCTTGTGGTTTTGTTCCGTACTTGAGTATTTCACATGTATTTCTATCCTACCCTGGTTTAAGTTGCAGTCTTTAGTTGTTACATTTGATACATCTTAATTCACAGTCTGCAATATTTGAGTTTTTGTGTAGTCCTCGGTTCGTATATGTGATGGTGTTTGTTAGTTTAACTTTATTGAATCCGAAGGACAATCTGCTGCACAGTCAACAGAAAAAAAACATACATCATCATAAACAGCAATCCTTTAACATAAAAAAATAAAAAAAGGGGGGATAGGTAGGGCAGTGAAAGTAGGTTTACTTCTGTTAGTGTCTGTGTTTCCAGTGTAAATGCTACTTGGTTTTCTCATTCAGAGTCAGATCCTCCTTTAATTCACACCAGCCTTTTTCTCTGTGACCCTCTTGTGGTTTACCATTTTGGATCCCCCTGAACTTTAATTTTTGTTCTTTGTTAAAGGGGGAAAATTATTCAAATTTCACTTTTTCCCCATTATTTTGTGTTGCCATTTGGGTCTCTGCTGCCTCTATAAATGCTCCCAACAGGAATAAAAACCATCCATCATTCAATTTTTTGGGGAAATGATTGCTGTCCGAATTCCTCCTGCTTCTACAACCTGTTTGGAAAAGTGCATTATTGGGCTGTCGCAATAAGCGTAATTTACATATAACCGCCCCTCACCTGTCAAACCCCGCCCATTACACATTGAACTCTGCTAACCGATTCCAATGCCATGCCATTCTCCTGTGTGGCAATCCCGCAGCCTAGTAACAAGATGAGTCAATGATTTGAAGCAATCCGCTGGGTTTCCTTATACAGAAAACTTTTAAACTGATCGGAATAATAAACTGAAAGATTTATTGGAATGTACGTATGATTGAATTGAAATGACTTTTCTCGTAAAGCCTTGAGATGACGTGTCGTGACCTGGCGCTACATAAATAAACCAAATTGAATTGTATGAGTGGGCGTGGTCTGCAACTGCTAATTTGCATAAAAGTGACCGAGCCCTCTAGACAGCTCATTTTGAAAGGGACTGAGCTGGTGAGATTGCTTTACGTGTGAGTGATTTTGTGCAAAGAACTTAAGATTAACATGTGTTGTACAGACCATAGGCCTGTTATAATTGGTTTAAAAAGAGGCATAATATGTTCCCTTTAGGTTCTGGAATCTCCTTTTTTTAAAGGGTAAAAATTGTTTATACTCACCTGTTGCCTTTTACCTCTTCCCTGCATTTGGGTTACAAATACTAAGAAAAAAAGCAAAGCAGCAGCTAAAGTGATCGTGCCGGATGGAGACATGTGGAAAGAAGAAGAAATGAAAAGCGATGGTCCGGTAGAGGTACAAAGGAAAAGAAGAGAGACAACCACTTCATTACATTTTGATGCACCGCTTAATCACATCCACTTCTGAAAAGGCCTTATTAATTGATCTACTCTAAATTAATGACTGAATTTGGCTCGGATGCATTCAGATAACATTCAACCACAACAGATGGTCCGCCTGTATACATCTAATCAAACATTACAAAATGACAAAGAAGCCAATGCTACTATTACACAACTCCTCCTTTAACCCGTTTAATTTCCAACTATGGGACTGTGTTATTTAAATAAACTTAGGGAAAAAATTTATGGAACAACCTTCGATTACGAGAACTAAATGAACAGCTGATAAAGTTTTCCAAATTCATAAAGATATACAAAACAAGATCCGAAATCCAAACATCTTAAACAGAGGACATTATACTTAGAAAAATGCACCGATCAAAATTTTCTGGCCAATTTCTGATCTCCAGTTTTCATAAAGCTTTGAACCAACAATACCAATTTTGACTGATTCCAATTAGTCCTTATTCTATGCTATGACATAAAGTATAAGAACCACATTGAAAAACCTTTTGTATTAGCAGTTAAGTTTTTTGAGGAGCAGAGCCATTGTCTAGTCCCGTTGCTTTTCCATTTAAAAACAAAGACAAAATAATGATTGAGTTTAAATTTGACCTGTTTCGGCATCTTAATGTAGCGGTTCACACGGTTAGCTAGCATTACTAAAACAGCCATCCATGTGTGTATTCTAGTTGCTTACGTTAGCTCTGATCTGCTCCCTTCAGGGCACATTGTCACATTTAAAATTTTGGCTGAAGCGTAGGAGCAAAGTGAAAACAAAATCAAAAGGACAAAAAAATGATATTTATTTCCCTCTTACACTTAAGTTATCATGGAAAACATGAGATCATAGGAAAATACCTTTGGACAGAAAATTGCCATATAATCAGGAGAAATAAGATAAGCTTTTTTGTAGGTGTCAAATTATTCTTGTTTTATTGACTATCATAATAACATCTTCTAGGTATTTATATTATTTCAAAATAAAATTACTGTTAAACCAAACCTCATTTGAAAACCGCAACATGAAAAACTTCATATTTCATATGGTACCCGCTGGGGGAGTAACCGTACGTAATAATCACGGTTCTGTAAGTATTTGGGGTTTTAAAGTCACGGTTCGGTACATTTTTGATAGACCTTAATAAAGAAATATAAATAAAAATGTGCATATTACTTTTTTTTTTACTTTGACCAGCATTAAACAAAGAACCTTTTTGTAAACTGAATTCCTTCCTTTTAATTCCTGAAATTAATTTGATTTCTGTTATGCTATACCTTAAAAACATTGAAAGTATAGAACCGACTGGAGATTTAAATAGATTTCTTTTAAACAAAATAGTACAAGCAGACATAGCCAGAGTAGAAAACAATTTAAACACTTGAAAAGAGTCTGTTAATGTTTAGAAATATATAAATAATACTTTGCCTATATTTGAGAATGAAACATGCTTAAATCACTTAGGAGTTGTTGGGAAAATCCTTTTTCTTCAACAGCGACCACCAACTTGCGTTTTGTGCAAAATAAGGAGTTTGGGCTTATTGGATGCTACTGGTAGCCATGTGGACATCAGCTGGTTTTTCTATAGTATCAGTGATGTTTACTTTCAGCTTGACATTGTTTCAGGTGAGCAATTCAGTTCAGAGCAGAATGGACTTAATTGCTGTTGAAAGATGTGTTCGCTGACAAATTTCTGGTTCATCTTTTTTTTCTACTGTAACTGCATGAGAAACCGTTAATTTTCCCAAATAGCTCAGTAATAGTTCAGTAATAGCTGAGAGTCCTTTCTGTTGTATTTTGGGGACATTTTTTAAGGTTGCGCTGCGGAACGTTGCACTGCGCTCTGATACATTTGAACCAAACCATGATAATTTCAATAACAAGATATTTTATACTTTTACATGCCAGGTCCAGAGCCATTTTATCATAGGATAGCATTTCTCCAAATGGAAGACTGCAAAGATGTGCTTATTACTGTTAAAATAAATTCTGGCTAAATTTATCCAATTACCTACTTTTAAAAATCATATGAAGATAATTGTACCCAAGATCTGTTTGAGCCTGCAGAGGTCTAATAGGCTGAAACAACTTAATTCAACCACAGGGGCATCAATATCTGTGGTACCTGAGAGCAAAGTACTGAACAGAACAGCACAGTAAGATGAGTCAGCCACATAAAATTCACGACACGCCCAAAAACAACAATTAAAACTATTACAGTTACTAAGCACAAGGAAGTTAATCTCAGAGCTATTATTTAAAGCAGAGCTTCGACATAAAGAAAATCAATGTTACCTTTCAATCTGGCTATGTCTTGGTAGTCAGCATTTTACCTGCAATCACCTGAAATAAATCAATGTGCTGTATCAGTTGGACTTCTTTCTCTGCGGCATAACGCGACACCGACAGCTCAGGACAGGAACACTGTATATTTTCTGAAGTTAATCTTAATCTCTAGGAAGTGTGTGTGCAACCGATTTCTGAGCCTCCTCATGAAGCAAGTCGAGAATAAAACACACTTAAAGTGCACAGCTGAAAAAAATACAAATTCTTTGTACTTCAGTGACAGCAGAGTATTTGATTTTGATATTAATGAGAGACCCTTTCAAATTTGGGAGAAATAGTTCTCTCCGTGATTTGTGGTTTTGTTCCCAACTTTTACATAATTCGTGACCAAATATGTGATTTGACTATGTGCCTTTATAAAACGTTAATTTCATTATTCATTTTAAAGTTACATTATTTTTACATGATCTCGTGTGTCTCATAATTGTGTGTAAGTGAATATTAATTTTCCCCATTGTTGTACTCTTACATGTTCCATCCCTAAATCGTCTTGCCTTCTATTGTAAATCAGAAAAATATGAAGGTTTCCTGCTCCTGTGGATGAAGTCCAACCTCTGGTTTAGTTTCGCTTTATGCAGATGATCTATTACTTTTTATTTCAAACCACCATATTTCTTTACCGTGTTTGCTGCCTTTATCCAGTTTGTTTACTTTTCATGTAATGACACAAACATGCACAAATGGGAAGTTTTCTTTTAAATGTAGATGTGCCTAAATCTACCTGTCTGATCTTCCCTTCAAAACTGTTAGAGTACAGTGGGCCTCCGCCAATTTGAAGTTCAGTATTGATGGATTCGCCCAATTGTGGAATTGCCTAATTGTCAAATTAGTTGTGGAAAACCCGCCTATTTGCAGATTTTTTTCATAGAGGACATCTAAAATATTTGGGGGTAAAAAGCAGCTTTTGAAGCAGAAATACATATGAGTTGACACGTTATTGGCTGCCATTTCCAAAGCAGCTGATCCAGGAGCACCATTTATGTTCCTTGCCAGTGATTGGCTGAACCCCCACAAGCAGAAATTAGGACAACTAATGCATATGTAGGTATATTTGGTGTTGGGTCTACAAAAATAGGCAGGTTCTTTGAGTGGGTCTGAATAATTGGCTAATTTTTAGCTATTCATGGGTGGCTGTTGTCCCTATACCGGGGGTTCACTGTACTTAACATAAATAATGAGCAACAAATATTAGGTTTACATGTAACTGCTGGCTTATTCCATGGACAGCTGCTCTCACTATCTCTGTTGTGCTTGAAATTTCAGTGACAGTGCTTAAGTTGGTGGCCATTATCTAACCGCCACTATATAGATATTAGCCAGTTTATTTTAACAGACCAAATAAAACGTATGCAAGGTTAAATGTGATCATAGTCTGACTTACTTTCTGTACATCAGGGACCCAGCTCCAAGGAACTTTACAATTGTTTAATTATGTGGGTATTTTGACCTGATCATACAGTTTTTGGGCATGACATCGTTAACACCACTTCTTAATGAGCAACTGCTACAGCCACAGTAAACAACTCTCAGCTCTAGTAGATTTACCTCTTCCTTCAACCATCTCTTTTCGAATCTGGAGAGATCGAGTGTAAAAAAGAGCCACAACTTTAGTTTTCCCTCAGGTAACATCCCTTTAAAAAGTTGGCCATCTCTTCCTCTACAATCTTTTCTTTATGTCTTTTATCCTCTGTGGTCAACAGCTCTTATATTTGACCTTTAGAGAAAAGAGAAACTCTTCTCAATCAATATCTGCCAGTAATGATTGCTAAGGCCAACGGACAGGGCACCTGAACTGACAGTCTAAATCAAGGGAAGAAAATTCTGGTACCCATGGGCCAGTGTCTGGCACATTTTTAATACAGTCCGTATTCAAGCTTCACTTTTTGTAGACATTTGCTGAACCAACTGAAAAACTTTGTGAACACATCGTCAAAGTACAGTTTTAGGTAACTTAGGTGGACATTCAACAAGGGCTCAGCGGTAATACTGCGTCAGTAGCAAGGTCAATATCAGCAACAGTGAAGTAGAAACATGCCGCTATCTGTTTAAATATTACCAACTTACAGAAGGTTCCCAGACTGCAAAAGAGTACAGAATAGCAAAGTGATTAAATAACCAGCACATCTCCCTCTATTACCCCTCTGTTAAGTGCTGAAGGAATTTGCTACGAATGTCACAATTTGACCGTTGAGTGGCCTTTATGACTTTCTTTGTAGGAGTTATGACAACTGTTATTTTTTGGGCGTATAGTCAAGGTTTGAGGCCTGATCCTGCCCCTTCAACATCCACAGAAAGTTATAATTTTGATAGCTTTAGATCCCCCATGCCTTATGAGCAAACAATGTTCAAGGCGAACAGTGCTAACCAGCACTCCACCATGCAGCCTAATACCATACACCGTAGCAAAATTTGAAAAGCTATTCATGGTATTAAAAATGAATGCAGCCAAAGAAGAAAACCTTGATTTTTTTTTTTTCCCTTTTGAGAAAGATAGTAACTACCTCATTAAAAAACAGGATTTTGACATTAATACTTTCTAAATAAAAAGTAAGCCTACTACAGCTATTCCCAAACTCAGCAACTGCAGCTTTAGGGCCGAGATAAACAAAAAAAAGTACATTAGAATTTTGGCAAGTACTCCTAAAAGAGAAAAACAGATCGAACTAAAAGTACACTCAGCTTTCCTGCTTCCTGCTGTGGCATCAGGAGACGGTAAGAACACTCCTACATCACTGCATGTCCTTGAGAAATGCATTAACATTTTCTTTTTCACATAAGAAACCGAGAAAAGAAAGAAAACCAGCTTGACTTCAAACGGTACAGAAGTTCTCCCCATGTATTTACACTGTGAGAAAGTATACAGCGCTCAGCTTCAGACAGCCTTTTAAACAGGACCTTGTTTTTAAGGTCGACAAAAGAAGTTGCCAGTGGAGCTATGGAAAAATTGACAGAAGCAAACCAAAAACAATGAACTCCAGAGACAATTTATTTTATTCCTTGATCATTTCTCTAAATGTAGTATATGTACTTATTATAAGTAGGGGTGTAACGACATCTCGTTGAACAAGATTTCACGATAAAACATCATATTTCTTGTTGAGTTGACTTGCTATCTCGTGATTACAAGCCATTTGTGGTCAGGATGGCTTTGCCTGATGAAGTTGTAATAGAAGTCCCAACTACTGTTAAATTTGTAGTTTGGCAGCATTTTGTGTTTCTCATAGGACCAATAAATGGCAACAGAGTGACAAACAAGACACAAACAATATGTACTGTAAGCACTGCAAATGTTCAGAGGCAGAAAGTGTCGCTATAAACCAATGGCTGGACATTGTTGGGTCTAAATTCCACCCATCCAACCATTTTCTTCCACTTATCCAAGGTCAGGTTGCGGGGGCAGCAGCTTACGCAGAGAGACCCAGAATTCCCTCTTCCCAGCCGCTTGGACCAGCTCCTCAGGGGGAACCCCGAGGCGTTGCCATGCCAACCTAGAAACATAGTCCCTTCAGGTGTGTCCTGGGTCTTCCTCTCAGTCTCCTCCTGGTGGGACGTGGTCGGAACACCTCACCAGGAAGGCATCCAGGAGGCCTGACCAGATGCTCGAGCCACCTCAACTCACTCTTCTCGATGTGGAGGAGCAGCGGCTCCACTCTGAGCCCCTCCAGGATGACCGAGCTTCTCACCCTATCACTAAGGGAGAGCCCAGACACCCTGCAAAGCAAACTCATTTCACGAATCTGAGATTCGACTATCTGTCAGACCCTCCTCTCTAGAACCCCCCAATAGACCCTGCCAGGGAGGCTCAGAAGTGCGATCCCCCATAGCTGGAACACACTCTGTGGTCTCCTTTTTAAATAGGGGGAACACCACCCCGGTCTGCCAATCCAAGGGAACTGCCCTTGATGTCCACACAATATTGCAAAGCCATGTTAACCAACACAGCTCCACAACATCCAGAACCTTAAGGAGAGTGCAAACCTTTCGATTTCAGAGAGCAATCAGAGACCTGTCCAGGACCAGTCCAGACAAATGAGAAATCCAAGAAGGTGAACCGAAACCAGAGACCTGGCAAGTGGGTTGGAGACATCCTCAACAACTAGCCAATTAGATTGTTCCATATGCATTTATAACATTGTATACTGCTAACACAGTATCTTTAGGTGGAAGAACTGTAACAAGAGCTCTCTAAATTCAAAGATCCATTGATGTAAAATATGGAGAATTTCTATTTTCAATAATTAAATCTGTGAACTCTATACATTTTTTGACCCCATTTTCCAGTAAAAGAATCTGACCTAACAACGTCTAGGGGTATGTTGAGCTACATCCCAATCAAAGCAAACGCCATCAATAGCAACTGGGAAATGGTCAAATATTGTATTGCAGACCATGGATAGTTAAAGCCCTGTCCTAAGGTTTGAAAAGAATGCATTCGTTTGTTAAGTTAATGGCAAAATTCTAATAAAAGGCAGAGTAAAGGACTTTCTGTAGCATTGATTTGATCTTTGAAGTTTTCTGGAACGTAATATTAAAATCTCACCCCGTCTCGTGAACTCAATATCATATTGTGTCTAGTAGTCTTGTTAGTTTGAGGTGTTGTTACACCCCCAGTTAGAAGTTTGATATGAAAGAGAGCATGTTCAAGGTACCGAAACGTAACACATTTATTCACTTACTGTTCTTGCAGGAGGAAGTCCACGTTCTCTGAGGAAATCTGTCCGGTCACAGGATGACAAAACGATGTGGTCCTTTGGTTATGACTAAAGTGTCACAAGAGACAGAGAGAGAGACAGAGAGAAAGGAGGTGAAATTAGCAACCTCTGATGCACTGTAAACACTGAGGCAATATTGCTATATTTGTACCCTTGACAATTAGAACCTCTTATCAATCTCTCCACCCTGATGGGACTTCGACCATGACTTTCCCAGCCCGGTGTAGAATGTGAGGCAGGGTCGACTGCAGGACCCCCTTCCCCAGTCACCCATCCCACCCTGCGTGGAGCAAAGTGTTGGGCTCAGCACAAATGCTGAAGCGTTCAGGCGAGGGCCTCAGTCAGTTACAGACTCATTCAAAGCCTCAACCAGAGTGTAAAAAGCGCTGGACTGAGTAAACAACACCACGTGGTATGGACGGTGACTGTGTGCGTGTGCGCGCAACTGAGTGCGTTTCCAAATTATTGAATAGAAGTGAAAACACACACAGTCAGCTCATTAGCTTGTCCATCTCAATTACAGCTACATGCATTTTGGCTTTAAAGTGTTGGGCTCTTAAATCACACTAGCACACACTAGCGCTTTGGTAGTCACCAACAGAGCCACAGACCTAATTAGAAGCACCAGGCTCACTCAGCAGAACAAACACGCACGCAGGTTTAGAACCCACTCCAAGGCTCCGTTAACAGTCAATAGAACGCGACGTGGTTTAGACAGCAGCCAGCAGCAGCCAGCTCCCATTACTCATGCTGTAGAGAGTCGTGTTTGATGTAGCAGAGTAAAGAATCCTACAGCGGAGCGGCTTTTCCCCAGGAGACCCAATGACACGGCAGCAGCGCATCCCATAACAGGGACTCACCACGACACAGTTAGCTCCCAACCTAAACGCATCCTGTCACATATGACTACACTAGCTTTAGGGGCACGACCTGTAGACCCCTCTGTCAGTAGCAGGTTTGTGAAGGTTTATCCAAAAGTATTCACACCTGTTAAACTTGCTCACGTGTTTTGTTAAGTTAAAACCTAACATTACATTGTGTTCTATGAGGATTTTATGTGATGGAACATGAAAAAGTGCAAAATTCGTATTTTAAAAGGGAAAGGATAAGTGTTTGGGGTTTTTTAAATAATAAAATCTAAAAGGTGTGGGGTGCATTTTTTTCAGCCCTCCTCAGTCAGCGCTTGGTAAAACTACCTTTCGCTGCAATTATAGTACAACTGGAAGTTTCATCTTTTTTTATTTCCAAAATACCTTCAACCAAGTAAGACTGGATGGAGAACATCTTTGAAGAGCAATTTCCAAGACTTGCCACAGGTTCATGATTAAATTTAGGTCAGAACTTCAACTAGACCGTTCTCATTCCCAGGCAGGTTTTAACCCAGGATCGCTATGTTATTCGTGCTGAAGAAAACAGCATGACGCTGCCACCATCATATTTCATCTTGGGGTGAACATGGCAATGTGCTCAGGGTGGTGTGTAACAGTGGTCGCGTTAACCGAATATTTTCCGTATTTGACCGTTTTTTGTTTTTCTTTAAACGATGACGGATAAATCTCAAGGCCGCCTGTCATTTTGACAGATTAGTATTCAAACCGCTGACCACTTGATGCAAATGCGCAGACATTTTCAACTTTACGCAAGGGGCAAAGGGAACTGAATCAGTCAAAAAAAGATTCCCATGAGAGCATCTGAGCATCATCTCCGCCGGAGAGCTGACAGTAGGGATGTAAGAAAATATCGATACACCGATATATCGCGATACTTTATTTCTCGATATTGTATCGATATTCAAAACAAAAATGTTGTTTGTTTTTTTAAGGATTTGAATGGAACCATTAATGATGACAGTAATTTTTGTAGTAAAACTAAAACTATAACTGGTAGTTTGTGGCTGTTTTCACCTTCTTCGTTCCAGTGGATCAACTAGAGTCATACAACTGGATGTGTTAAAGTAAGAAGCAGGTTGGATTGTTTAAGTTTTTCTACAGGTAAATTGTGTTTTAAAAATCCCAAAGTATAGTCTTACTCATAGTCATCGCGATATATCGAGATATATCCTATCGTCTCCCATGTATCGCGATACATATAGTATTGCAAGATTTTTGCCAATACACATCCCTAGCTGACAGCACGTTGAAGAGTTACTGAGGCTTTGGAGCGGGTCGCTCCAAAAACCCTTATGTCATGCCAACCGCCCAGCGCATGCTGCGGGATTTCCTCCCGCTGAAGTTACAGGTCAACAAACGGCTCATTAAGAGTGTCTTTTGGACTTCTGATCACTTCAATTGGAAAAAGTGTTCCCTGATTTCAAAACTTTGGCTGACGTGACGCTTAATTTCAGTCTCCAGTGTGGCAGCGGAGCGCAGATTCAGCCTCCAGGACAAAATCTAAACCCCCATGAAAAGTCATCTGTCTGAGGCAAAAATCCAAAATCTCATTACAATAAGCTCTTCAGCACTAAACCAACTAATTGATTACGCACATATGGGTGCGCATTTTTGTTCTGTCCAGAGTAGGAGGAACTTGTGAGACTAGACCACAGCAGGTAAGGTAAGGCAAGGCAAACTTATTTGTTTAGCACACTTTCTGCAACAAGGCAATTCAAGGTGCTTTGGGGATAAGTTAAAAGCAGCAATGAACAATAAAAACTAGTGTGCAGTATCAGTTTTCTATCATAAATAGCATTTGACATATAAAAAAATCATTTTAGTCTCATCTGATCAACATTGCAGTCAACAGTACCATGGTAACTCTGAACCTTCGTCTACATGTTTGCATCTTTACTCTGCTATATACCATGCAATTAAACAGAGCATATTAAATACATATCAAAGGTTCGAGACCCCATCCATTAGCCCTACATCTTACTTTTAATCATTTAATTTTTCTCAGTCAAACTTAACTGACCTAAACGTTTGTGGTTGTTCTCAGCAGTCAGGCCATTTCTTCAAATGCAGGTACCATAAATCTTAACCGTGTTCAAACGTAATCATTAGTGACATAATTTAACCATCTAAAAGGCCTGGCCCTGTTCCATTCACACATGTACGTTTAAAAAACCGGTTGTTAAAAGCGCTGACAGAGCAACCCGAAGAGCAGCGAAGCATGTTAATCAATCAACACAGGAGGAATACCGTTTACAACTCATGATGGTGTTGGCTTTGCTGCAAGAGGAATGTGTGATAAACACCCAACGTGCTACGCTGCAACAATTCTCGGGGGGGGGGGGGGACAGGTTCTCTGTGGTACCAAAAACAGGGAATCACAGCCACAAAGTCAGATGGCGAGTTATTAATTACCTGAACAGGACAGGGGATTATAATTAATCAGTTTTGGCATGAAAGGAACAACGAACAAGGCCGACAGGGCCCTTGGGTAGCGAGTTTTGACTGAGACGCTCCCCCTGGCAGAGCCGCAATGATTCCAACAGGTGATACTGAATGACAGCCGCAGAGCGTAAGCACTGTTTCACTGATCGACGCTAAAGACGTGATGTTAGTGGGTGTGGATCTAAGAGAATCTGCAACCTAAAGCCATCATTTAAAAACGTTTTAATGACTGTACAATAAACTTTATTTCATGATCTTGAACATTTAGGTGTGACAGAAAAAAAAAAAGCAAAAACAAAAGAAATCAGTTAAGAGGCAAGTACTTTTTCACAGCACTGTATCCAGGAGCTTGGCAGTTCATGGAATGGGTTTTTCCTAATAACAAAAACTAAATTTATTCCAACCATGATACATCTAACTATTGGTTTGATTTAGTAGTGAAGACAGATATACTTTCATTTACGCCACAATGTCAGAACTAACAGATTGATTCAGAATCCACAGCGATCTTATGAAATTAAAAGCTGCGTGTTAAAGCCATTAACTGTGCCTTGCCCGTCCATAGACGGGATATAGAGGAATCCATCATCGCTGATGTCCAACTCACTTCAAATCCTCTCCGTTAAACTCAGCAGTAAATCTGGATATTGATCTTGAGCATTCACACGCGGACCTGTTTGTTTGTGAGCCGACGCGTGGTAACTGTTCCCCCGGGAAAGCTGATAAATTTCATGTCAGACTGCTCACTACGAACGGGAGCAGCATGTAAGTATCCAAAAGAGGCATGTGATTTCATTCTGCATTGAGGTTCAAAATAGCTCCAAGACATTATAGATATGACAGCATCATTTTCAGAGGAACACGGGCGATGATGACCTCTGGTGTAAAGGAAATACGCAGAAACCAGTGCGTAAAGCTTTCACCATGGAAGCCTTTCAGCCGTACAGTTTATCTCTGCAAATGAAAGAGCTGTTCATAATGTACTTTCCATCCCCGTGTCCTTTAGCTGTTGTGACATTAAAAACATCAGTGATTAAATCTTGGCCCCATTTTCCTGTCAGTTGCTGAGTTTAATGCGAAAGGGCTTCCGGACAGGCAGATAACAATGAAAACCCGGAAGTGTGAAGCTGTGATTGGTTGTTTTCAGTCAGGCACATAGAGCTCTTGCAAACTCCAACGTATGCACAACAGAATCACATTTGCCTCTTAAAATTTCAAGCTGATGTTAGCGTAAACAAAGAAACATTTTTTTTTTAAAGTTCTCAGGAGAAGGAACTTCTTCCCTTTTAAACTTTGTTTTTAGCACAATCTCACAGAAACGGTATAACCAGAAGCGATGCTTACAATGTCATTTGCATCCATCATCATCACTTTGGATGTAAAGCATGCGATCGCACAACACTGGTTGGATTTTAGCACCTCTGTTAACTGTGTTTGCAGCTGCCCTCAGGCTGTCACGATGACAGTGTTTAAAACCGCACCCTAAAACATAATGTCAAAGCTACGCGACATTGAATATCACCATTTATTAGCAAAACACTACACTTTCAATTAGATATTCTGATGCTGTTACAGAGACCTTTTTAATAGATCAAAGTAGGTAATAAATAAGCTTTTAATGCTAATATTGGTTAGAAATGAAAACAAAACAGGTAGACCACATATGTTTTTCACATAAGTAATACAAGCATTAACAAAACAAGCTTGAAAAAGGAGAATCTATTCGTTTATGCTGAAACTGATATTGGCTAGTCTGTGTTACTTTAACTATACAGTATAATAAGCCTTTCTGAGGAACGGCCTTAATTATTCATATTAGCAGAGGAGGCCACAGTCCTGTGTGTCTGAGGAAGAGGAGTGAAATGAGGCTGCTCTACAGTAAAATGGGATCTCTTCTTTCTTTAGCATTAGGAGCAGTTAGCTAGTCTCTGGGAGTACTTCTAAATTGTAAATATATCCTACTTTGACTCAAGATCTTCCCGACCGGATACAAGCATTGTCTTATCCAGCATGTACCATGACCGATATAGGTTCAAAAGTAGAAATGTGCAAAGTAAAACTAGGCTGCTAAGGACTACAATAGACACCCGCCTATTCGCAGTTTTGGCAGGTTCACCTGTTTGCAGCTTTTTCTGCGGAATGCGACTCCTGATTGTTCATGCATAACCGGTCTATTCGATTATTTTATCATAGCAGAGCAAAATATTTGAAAGAAAAAGCAGTTTGGGAGGATGAAATAACTAGCTGCAATGCTACTTGACACGCTATTGGCTAGTTTTTGCAAAGCAGCCAATCCAGGAGCGCCATTAATTTATCTTGCCTCTGATTGGCTGTAGAGCAGAAATAAGGAAGACCGTAGATGTTAGCTTCTATGCTAGTGGCAAGACGGTTTCCACTGTGTGTATTACTACATATTAGAGTTGTCAAAATAATCGATATCTCGATATCATCAATTCTAGAAAAATTTATTTTTCAACTATACTCATTCGCGACAGAATCGATAAACGGACCTGTTCACCCATCCATCCATTTTCTATACCCGTCCATCCTAATGCAGGGTTGTGGGGGGGATGGTGCCTATCTCCAGCGGTCAAGGGGCGAGAGGCGGGTTACACCCTGGGCAGGTCGCCAGTCCATCGCAGGGCAACACAGAGACATACAGGACAAACGACCATGCACACACACACTCATTCCTAAGGGCAATTTTAGACATGACCTAACAGTCATGTTTTTGGACTGTGGGAGGAAGCCGGAGTACCCAGAGAACCCACCAATGCACTGGGAGAACATGCAAACTCCATGCAGAAAGACCCCAGGCTGGGATTCGAACCCAGGACCTTCTTGCTGCAAGGCAACAGTGCTACCAACTGCGCCACTGTGCAGCCTGGACCTGGACCATTTTCCCAAATTGTCGCACTTCATCCAGCAGCGTCCCCATCCTCCCCAATGAGCTGCTACTAAAACTTTTCAACTCTGCTAACGTGGTAAATACAACCAGAAAAACAAACCCATATCCAACCCTTTTTACCCGACAAGGCAATCACAAAATCGCTGTTTGGAGGTAGTTTCCCTATGAGGCAGACGGACAGGAAAAAAGGAAAACTTCAAAGGATGCCTCATGCTAGCCTTGCCAATGCTACAAGCTAACGCTACGACACTGATGTTTGAGACCAACTTAAAAACAGTAAACCTCCTGTATCAGCAGGAGTGAAGTAGTAAACCTCCCAGACAACATGAACTAAAGCTATCTTTAAATATTAGCTTCAAGGACTAGTGACGGCGTTTGGTCGGTCTGTTTTGTCATGCAGGGAAGTGACACATTTAAATTATATATATTTTATAATTACAGAATTCATTCTCCACTACCTATTGGTTTTGGCCTAAATAAGGAATTAGAAATCTTGTCATATTGTAATTAATCATATCTATTTGCTCTCAACTAAAAAGAACTCTGTACCTTCAAAGAATGTTGCCCCAGTATTGAAAATGATATCTAGCATTGAGTATTTTTCTTACTATCGCATTGGGTTTAAAATTTTAGTCTCGTGAAGTCCCCAATATTAAGGTATATTTGTTGTTTGAACTGTTAAAATAGGCAGCCATAAGCGTTTTTAGAAGGGGTCTCATGTGTTCACAGATTTTAGCTATTCACAGGATACTGAGGGTCCGCTGTAACTCATAATCTAGTCTGCTTTGCTGTTCACTTGACTGTTAATCCTGTGTGATGTAAATTTTGTCTGTACCTACCCAATAGGGTTTGCCAGGATGCCCAGCTGGGATGTCAGATGTTTCTGACTGTGAGTGATGACACAGACAGTAATACACCTACCAGGGCTGGTTACCTGACATTATGGTATACCCGGGTGCCCGAAAACATGACAAGTATTGCCCTGAAACTGGGCAATACTGAAACTGAGTGTATTTCCTCCCAATTCTTCTTCTGCTGCTAATCCTGTTTTGTAGCGGTATCATCTATTTCTACCACAACAACTTATGATTAGAAGAGGTATTGCATAGGGTGTGATGCAAACCCATTAATCAGTCCACTCAACTCCATCTGAAGAGCAGGAAACAACAAAGACATAAGCCTGTATTTATTGGCTGAATTAATTGTCTATACCCGCTTATTCTTGAAAGGGCTGTGTGGGGGGAGGCTGGTGCCTATCTGCAGTGGTCATTGGGGAAAAAGGCAGGGTACACCCTGGAGAGGTCACCAGTCAATCATAGGGCAACAGGGAGACGCACAGGACAAACAACCACTCACACACAGTCATGTTTTTGGACTGTGGTAGGAAGCCGGAGTACCTGGAGAGAACCCAAGCTTGCATGGGGAGAACATGCAGAAAGACCCCAGCCCGGGATTTGAACCCAGGAGCTTTTTGCTGCAAGGCAACGGTGCTACCAACTCCACCACTGTGCAGCTCTACTTTATAAATAAGTTAATAAACCCAATTCTCTCAAAACACAACAAAGAGGCTGTCAGAGAAGATGAGATGAGAGAAGCGGCACAAGCTAAATCTGAAAAGAAACATCTATGTGAATGAGGAATAATCATATTAATACGGTGGAAGCAGAGGGACAAACAAGAAAAAGCAGCTAAAGCAACAGCCTAATCACTGGATATTTGAGAACGTTTGTGATCAACAGATCAAATGGAAGGCTTCACACACATCTTGGAGCAGATCTCTAACTAGAAAAATTGTAGACTGGTCAACACAATGAAGGAAAAAGAAGAAATAGTCAGATATAATAGGGATCCAATGGTAATACAATGGATTCCTGCCTGCTGTGTCCCTTCCTCAGATAGATGAGGCCATCAAGCCGATCATCATACACTGATTTCTAGTTAAAAAAAACTCAATAGATATTAGGTTGGCTATAAACCAATAGAATACTGTTAAAATCTATTTGATGGAGATGTCGATTTCTGCCTGTTGCTCAGATGCTTTTGACCACGAGGCAATTTCAGTAAAACAGAAACAACATTTGTGTTAAAAGTATATCAGAAACCCCCAAAATAGCCTAAATTGCATGCAGTAATAATACTAAGATTAGGAACTTAACAGTGTTAACCGTGTGGAAACAAATACGGATACCGCCCAAACCCTATTGTGCAGCTGCATTTACTTTCACAGTGGATTCACGGTTATCAGAAATATTTGAAAGAAAATGCAGCTTGGGAAGCTGAAATATCTCATGCGCAATGCTACCTGAAACACTATTGGGTGGTGTTTGCAAATCAGCCAATGGGGAAGCGCCATTTATTCTCCATGGCACCGATATGCTGTACCCCCAAGACCGGAAATAAAGAAGACCATAGATGTTAGCCTGTGGTGTAGAGCCAAGACCGTTTCCACTGGGCATATTAATCCATATTTGGTGTTTGAACTATTAAAACGAGCAGTTATAAGCATTTTTAGAGGGGGTCTCAAGTATTCACAGATTTTAGTTATTGATGGGCAGCTATGGTCCCAGACACCCAGGAATAACAGGGCTCCACTGTATACAGTTTCCCGATTCTTAGCTGAGCAGGTTAACCCCTAATAACTTCTACTCTTCTTACTACTTACAACTGCTTATTTTAAGTGTACCTACACCGACTCTTCAGCAGATATACTGACTCAGAGAACAAGCTCAGATGCAAAGAACCACCTTCTATTACTGCAGGTATAGTTGACCTTATAGATCAACTTGCTTTGGAACGGTTTAGCACCAAAGGAGGATTGCTGAGTGGCTTTCATGCTCTCTGCATTGATGCAGCTCAAAGCAGAGTCTAGGTTTCCAACCATCTCATTCATTACTTTCTACAGTGTAGGATGTAAACACAACAGTCACGATAACTACCCTTGAAGGTCAAACTAGCGTTTTAAAAAAGAAGTCAGACTTCAGACAAGGTGACTCATCCCTGTGTTGCTGTATCATCCTTTCACAATAGGACTCACCCATGGTAAGGATGTGAGCTTCATAATAACATATTAAAAAAGGAGGTATAAAATCGATGAGCCATGCCATTTAAATTTGGACCAATCACAAACAACCAAACAGGCCGTTTAGACAAAATGACTCATTAGGCTGTGATTAGGAGAAAAAGGCACTTATCCACAGTTTCTATCATGTAGCTTTAAAACTATTAAACTTTATCAGATAAGCTCCCCTGCTGAGGTGGCAGACTCGGTAAAGGTCAAGCTTAGCATCAGGGAAACCCTTGAAGTATTGACTCGTTGACCCTGTAGACATCCAGATGACATTTATGACGGACGGATTGCACAAGTCTAGGATTTTAAAAATAATACACTGGATATGGCAATACTTACACAACTTAAGTCTTTTCTCATGCAAAGACACATGATTATACATACTGCTTACACATGTGACATGTCTTTTATTACAGAACCTATTAAAAGGGGAAAAAAATCTGTTTTTTTACTCAAATGATAATTCCAACTGAATATTCCAACAGATTTCTGTACAGTTGAAATACACCAGTTAGCCATAACATGACCACCTGCCTATTAATGCATTGGTACCTCTTTTGCAGCAAAAGCACCTCTGTAATTTCAAGTATGAACTCGATTCTATCCCTGAAGCTCCATCCATCCATCCATCCATCCATCCATCCATCCATCCATCCATCCATCCATCCATCCATCATTCTGGGATCGGGCAGCAGCCTAAGCAGAGACTTCCCTCTCCCCAACCGCTTGGGCCAGCTTATCAGAGGGAATCTCAAGGCATTCCCAGGCCCAAGTTGGTCTTTGTCAGACTTGCTCAAATCCATATCCATAATCCATTTGTTCTGCTTCTAACATTTGAACCTTAAGGGGTTACTTACTGCCTAATATCCCACCCATTGACAGGAAGATAAGGACTTTTACACTTTTGTATTACTTATTTAAAACTTGAGCAGGTCTTTAAGAACATAAACACATCTAAAAGCCACACATTAACATTCACCACAGACAGCCAGACCATTGTGTCACCATTAACAGCAAGCTACATTCTCCATCTGCATGTGGCTCCTTTTCCAAACGCTGCTGCCTCTGTTTCCTTCCACGTTTAGTACATTTGTCTCTATATCTGCCGGACTTCACACCCTGCCTTTGTTTTAACAGATGTGTGGCTGACGGGAGTGTTTCGAACACAACGTGGTGATGTGAGTGGGCGTCCGCTCAGTCAAAGGTCATTTCTATTTAAAGGGATCTTCCACATGAAAATGTGTTTGAAGTGTTGAGAGGGAGAGCGCAGCAGAGCGCTGTCCGTGCAGTATGGGAAAACACGGCAAGGTCATTCCTCCCGGAGCGCACTGAACACGGGTAACAGTGTGCATGAACAGGCAAAAAATACTGCTTGCATTTGCAGTATGTTTAGGCGAGAGCGCAAGTTTGAAAACAAAGCTAATTCTGTACATACATACTGTGTGAAAAGTTGATATACATTCATAAACATGAATGTCATCATTCGTTTACTACTATCTTAGGGCGAAAAAATTACATAACAAAACACTAAATATTTTCTTTTAAGAATTAGAAGGACAAGTTTGAATTTATTTAGGATTGTCTTAACCCTCACAGCGTGAAATCCATCTATCCATTATCTATACCCGCTTGTCCATACAGGGTAGTAGAGGAGCTGGTGCATAACAGAGCCCTGCAATGAGATTGGTTCCACAGAACCTAACACAAACACGGTTCCCTCCCAAATGTGCTAGAAGATGGGGGCCGCAACTGAGGTTGCTAACAAAATTAAGGCTGGAAAATATGAGTGTACCTGTGTCTAGTGCACCATTGGAGAGGGCCTTTAGTGTCTGCTGGTGTATTTTAGAAGAAAGACGCAGTAGCCTAAAACCAAAGTCTCTTTAATATTAATATTATTAGCAATATTATCTTTCTGCAGTGCAGTCTTAAAGCTGCAGTCCGGAGTATTTGAAGAAGAGAGATTTTTTGAATCCGACGTACCAAGGCCCCTCCCAAAACACTCCCCCCTCCCCTTCCCTCAGAATAATAAGCTACATGTATTAATTATGAACATTTTGCTGTGGCCTGAATGCCCCGGATGGAGCTGCGCTCCGCCTGTGCGTAATGGAAGCTGAATGCGAGGCCTTTTGTCAGCCAAAGTTTTGACGTCAAGGAACAGTTCTCAAATTGAAGTGATCAAAATTTGGCAAGACTCTTTGAACAATGGCTTTTCTGATCGCTTCAGCCGGAGGAGCAGCAGCATGCGCTCCTCCTGCATCAGTGGTTAAGCTGCATGTCCGGTCTGAGTCTGGTGCAGTCACAGATGCTCTCCATGCCTCCGTAACTCCTGAACAACTTAAAAAAACTACTTTGTTATGTGTTTTAGACCACTGTCTTGTCAGAAGACCCAATTGTGTCCAGGTTTTTCCCATCTGACCTAAACTGTCACCCTCAGACAGAAGTCGATTGGTTAGTGTTCCTAATAACCCAGGAACCACCAAGGGGTCACGCCTGCAATAAGCTGGAAAAATGCTTAAATATCAGTGAAGCCAGTTTTACATCAACATGGACTGAGAGGGTTTGGACCAGGAAAAAACCACCTGCTTGAAAATTGCCGGATTTCAGCTGCCTATGTGGACAACCCAAATGTCTCCTAGAGCAACGTTTGATCATGAGACAAGACAACGATTGAGCTGTTTAACCCCAATCACAAGTATTTTTTTAAGCAGTTAAGATGAAACTTGAGCTGCATGGTGCCGCAGTTCTTAGCACTGTTGTCTCACAGCAAGAAGGTCCTGGTGTGATTCCTGGGTCGGGGCCTTTCTGCATGGAGTTCGCATGTATGGGTTCTCTCTGGGTACTCTGGTTTCCTGCTACAGAGCAGAAATATGCATGTTTGGTTATCTGCTCATTCTGAATTGCCCTTAGGAAAAAGTGTGTGCCTTGTATGCTTCTTCATTTGTCTAAGCATCTCAGTGTTGCCCTAAGACAGTCTGGCAACATGTGGAGGGTGTACCCCGACTTTTGCCAAAAGAACGCTCGAGAAAGGTCCCAGCCCTCTCACTACTCTGAACAAATATTTATGAGTACAGGCAATGGATGAATGACAGATGGGTGTTTCAAACCCAAGGACCCTTTAACTACTGTCAACAATGGTGGTGGTGGTCTCATGCGTAGGGTGTGATTAGCTCCTAGTGGAACAAGTGAAAATTTGTCCATGCATGATTGTTCCAGTGTTGCCATTCGGTGGATTGGCGACCTGTTCAAGCAGGATCCTTCCCCAGTGTTATTTTCAAGTCACCATCTCCCGAGTCCAAGTTACACTCAAGTCCTTGGTTTTTGAGTCCAAGTGCAAGTCTAAGTCCCGTAGGATTAGTCCAAGTCGAATCGCTAGGTTCTACTGGCCAAGTCCGACTCAAAGTTAAGTTGCTAGGTCCTAGTGGCCAAGTCCAAGTCCCAAAAAGAATCTTCCAGTCAAAATCAAGTCATTTTCACCTGAGAGCAAGTCAAAAATAAGAGAGCAGGGTGCAGATTTTAGGACTGAAATAATGGCAGCCATACATGGTTTACTTTGTTTACAAATACACAGACAGGAATGGTTAGGCTAAATGCCCCCACACCATCACCAAGCTAACACAGTAACGTGTGCAAAACAATAAAATATGCTTAAAATACATTAAAAAACTATTTAAAAAATACATTTGAAAACAAATAATCAGCATGTCACCAGTAAACTTAGAAAGGTTTTGGGAAGTTGTTAAATTTGTCCAGTAATCTGACCCAATATAACAAGCTAACATTAGCATGGGCTACATGCTAATTCCAACAATAGCAGTTTATCATGTCTGAGTCCGGGTCCAGGTTCAAGTCCTGATGTTGCTCAAGTCAAGTCACAAGTCCCTGAAAAGTGACTCAAGTCAGGACTCGAGTCCGAGTCCTGGACTCGAGTCCTCCATCCCTGCTTCTGGGAAGTAGGTATCAGTCCGCCTTGCATCCCTGGAAGAATGAGCGGGAAGAGAAAATGGAAGGACGGATGGATTGTAGTTCACGGAGGGACTATGGCTTGATGGGAAGTGTAGTTATCTTGCAATCAGAAAGTTGTGGGCTGTGTGTCAATGTGAGGGGGAAGACACTCAACTCCAATTTGCCTGCTGGTCTGTGTATTTCTGTATAAATGTGAGTTGGACCAGCCGAATGTGTCTCCAGTGTAAAGAGCCTAGAGTGGTCAGGATGACTAAAAAGGTGCTACAGTGTATATATATATATATATATATATATATATATATATCAGCCCAATTACCACGGATGGATGGAATATGAGTACAACTACATCTAAATCCTTAAACCTCCCCATAGCTTAACTTTTAGATGAATGAAATTTGCAAACAAATGGATGTTCTAACAGAATAATGATCACAAAATTATCTTTTATGTACAATTGTGACATGGTGAATTAGAGGAAAGCCCCGTTAAATTTATACTTGTGCAGTAAATTTATTTTTCTACAAAACAATGACGTCCCTTTTTTTTTTATCATGTCATCCTCAAAAAAAAAGAAAAGTTCAAGCAACCAATTAAATGTCCCAAATGTTTTTAATATGCATGCCCATGAGAAGTGTCTGTCAATTTTTCATAAATCAGTGTTTAAAAAAATAGTTTCTTTAAATTTAGGATAAACAACCACCTTCTCACTTTCAACAACAGGCAACTTCGTCGTTTAAAACCTGATAAAAAAATTCGGCATTCTTCAATAAAAGAAGAAAAATCAATCAGCTGGCTCCGATGTTCAGTTGCTTGATTCTTTCAGCGCTTATGAAATCTTTGGAAATGATGGGATTTAAATTGTATTGAGAGGCTAAAAACTCCTTTCCTTTTACTAACTTAAACGCGTTTGCCCACAGGAATTCATAGGGCACTGGGCAATACCTGGAACCATATTAGAATTTTGTGCAGGGCCTAGTGTTAAAATAAACATCACGTAATTGAGTTGCACGTTGCCACAGCTGACAGCACGGTTCTGATCAGGCTGCAAGACAAATATAGGCTATAAAACACTGGCACTGCAGTTCAGATTATTTCACAACCATTGAGTAAAAAACAAACCACAAAAAACACGCACACAACTTGGTAATGCTCTTTGTATCGGGTTTGAACAAACTGTGCTATGCTGCTGATACTGCTACGAAAAAAGACAAATTGCTTGTTTTTTGCATGTAGCTTGACTACTGCTGCACAAACGTCTTTTTTTTTTTTTTTACTTCATAGGCGCCTTCAGGTCGTTTTAGGCAATGCTCGGTGAGCTTCAGCGATGAATGTGCGACTGTGATTTTCCTGCAGGGTAGTTGACATGAGGTAAACGTGATCGTTTTCACTTCATCGCCATCAGACTGGGCTGAGCACACTCTGACAAATCAGAGCTACCGTATGCTACCGTAACCTTGCTGCTACGTCCAATGAGCCGAAAAGTTGGATCAGCAGACTTACTCGACGTGCCACAGAAACATCAGGGCCCACCTTCGTTTTGACATTGCAGACATAGAACTACGAGGAGACGGATGAAGCATCCTCAGTGTGATGAAAAGCAGCAAATTAAACACGCTCACACTTCAAACCTTTTATCCTTTACGTGAGTCCAAAGTTCGGCGCCCCTCTTTCCATATGAGTGTTGCACGCGCTGCACGCTCTTCCTGTCTATAACCAGGAGAAGGGTGTGCCAGCATGCTTGCGTGGTGTTATTACTGGTCAAGGGGTGAAAAGCTGCAACACAATCTGACCACACAAACCCACAGAGACACACACTCACTCACTGAGGCACCCACCTAAAATTCCCTGCAGCTCAACGCTGTCAGTCGATTCCTTCCTCGGTCTGCTGGATGTAAAGTGCAGTAGTAGCACGGCGAGTTCAGCTTTAGACTCTTAGGGTCTTAACGGCCCTCCAACAGCACTAAAGCCACCCACCCACACATCACAAACATACTCTTCCACTTGATTTTCTCATCGTCCATTTCTCTCTCTTATGCTATTCCCCACCACTCCATCTCTGTCGCCCACTCAGACCGAGCGGCACTCAGAATGGCTCCCTTGCCTGATGTAATGAAGGTGCATCGAATTCTACAAAAGGTGTCGTCTGCTTATGGAGAAGGACCGGCGCTACATGCAGTATTGTAGTCGGAACTTAAACACACCATATACTTTGATTTGCTCAACACCTTCAGTTCCTAAATAAGATTATTATAAAAAGGGCTAAAGTTTTAGATTTAAAGCCTTTCGGCAAGAGCGTCCCCCAGCTTGAGGGCCTGTAAAGGTTTGCAGCCACACCTCCTGAAAATATGCCCCATTTCCAAATGTATATAGTCAAGATTGAGCCATTTTGTACACCTCGCCTGAAGTTTCCGTATAAGAACCTCTATCATATTGTTGTTCTGTAGTTAATTAGAATCAAACTATGCACAGATAATGTTAAGATGTTTAAATTTAATTTCCTTCATCCTGAAAGTACATTCTTTTTCAGGCGGACAGAAAAGCTACGTTTTTTACAACGTGCCATATTCATTTACACTTCATCAATGACACATATAATGATACAGTGGCTTGCAAAAGTATTCGGCCCCCTTGAACTTTTCCACATTTTGTCACATTACAGCCACAAACATGAATCCATTTTATTGGAATTCCACGTGAAAGACCAATACAAAGTGGTGTACACGTGAGAAGTGGAACGAAAATCATACATGATTCCAAACATTTTTTACAAATAAATTACTGAAAAGTGGGGTGTGCGTAATTATTCAGCCCCCTTTGGTCTGAGTGCAGTCAGTTGCCCATAGACATTGTCTGATGAGGTTGTCTAAGAGAATGTTGGGAGCAACAACACCATGAAGTCCAAAGAACACACCAGACAGGTCAGGGATAAAGTTACTGAGAAATTTAAAGCAGGCTTAGGCTACAAAAAGATTTCCCAAGCCTTGAACATCCCACGGAGCGCTGTTCAAGAGATCATTCAGAAATGGAAGGAGTATGGCACAACTGTAAACCTACCAAGACAAGGCCGTCCACCTAAACTCACAGGCCGAACAAGGAGAGCGCTGATCAGAAATGCAGCCAAGAGGCCCATGGTGACTCTGGACGAGCTGCAGAGATCTACAGCTCAGGTGGGGGAATCTGTCCATAGGACAACTATTAGTCGTGCACTGCACAAAGTTGGCCTTTATGGAAGAGTGGCAAGAAGAAAGCCATTGTTAAAAGAAAACCATAAGAAGTCCCGTTTGCAGTTTGCCACAAGCCATGTGGGGGACACAGCAAACATGTGGAAGAAGGTGCTCTGGTCAGATGAGACCAAAATGGAACTTTTTGGCCAAAATGCAAAACGCTATGTGTGGCGGAAAACTAACACTGCACATCACTCTGAACACACCATCCCCACTGTCAAATATGGTGGTGGCAGCATCATGCTCTGGGGGTGCTTCTCTTCAGCAGGGACAGGGAAGCTGGTCAGAGTTGATGGGAAGATGGATGGAGCCAAATACAGGGCAATCTTGGAAGAAAACCTTTTGGAGTCCTCAAAAGACTTGAGACTGGGGCGGAGGTTCACCTTCCAGCAGGACAACGACCCTAAACATAAAGCCAGGGCAACAATGGAATGGTTTAAAACAAAACATATCCATGTGTTAGAATGGCCCAGTCAAAGTCCAGATCTAAATCCAATCGAAAATCTGTGGTAAGATCTGAAAACTGCTGTTCACAAACGCTGTCCATCTAATCTGACTGAGCTGGAGCTGTTTTGCAAAGAAGAATGGGCAAGAATTTCAGTCTCTAGATGTGCAAAGCTGGTAGAGACATACCCTAAAAGACTGGCAGCTGGAATTGCAGCAAAAGGTGGTTCTACAAAGTATTGATTTAAATGTCTAAAACAAAGCTAGCTTATTTAAATTAAATAAATTTACTTTTCAGGAAACTGCAGCATCAATACTTTGGCTTTCTGCCAAAGTCAAGACTGTGTGGGATGTGAAACGAATATTTTAGACGGCCCTACTCTCTGTGTCAACAGTGGTAACAAGTTAATCGGAGGTTAAGCCATTAAATGTACCATAACACCCCTACTTAGTTCTAATGGTAAAAAAACAAGGCATTTTTTTTCAGCAATACAGTAAATGACTGTAAATTTATTGAACTAGTTTTTTATTTCTGTCCTATATTCAACAGAAATACAATCCAACTACCTTTATTTTGAGCTCGTCCCATTGCTTCATTTTCTACCCACCAGGCTTTCTTTCTAACACCTACTGTCTATTCTTCAAACAGGCAAACTACAAGAGGGCAATGTATGACCTAAAAGGCTCAGCACCTGATACACAAAGTGTCATTTTGCTCATTAGATCACAGTGCTTTTATGTTGCCAGGCAGTTTCCCCACCATCTCTGGTTTCAGTGTGACCCAGTAAAGCACAGAGAATCTCCAGCAGCTCGGAGGTGGGAGAGGGAGGGTGGGACTGACAGAGCCAGGGCAGGGGGCTCAGCAGGCCTGGCACACTAACAACAACACGCTGCCAGTAATATCAGAAGGAGAAGCAATTATCACCAGCACTATCCCTAGCTGGAGCAACCTTCTGGCAAAGCTCAGGATGACACAGGGATATGACTGTTACAGGACTTCCTCTGCTACACACTGCTGAAGCTTACCTCAGATTATGTGTTGAACCGGAATATGCAGCCGTGTTGGCACCATCGTAAGACAAAAAAAAAAATCAAAAAAAATATGCAGCATAAAAATACAGATTTACCATCCTCCTGTTGATGTAGGGATTTAGAAACAAAACTAAACAAGTTAGCAATCTGTAGACGAAAGCGGGTAAAAAGGATGTATTCTGTTTACAGATAAAATATGAAAACTTAGAAGGATTAGAAGTGCCACAATCCAGTAGACAGATCACTTCATAGCAATAGATATTGTTGTAACTATAATTTTGTTAATAATGTAAAAGAAACATTTGATTATTTCTAAAAACACATGCTAGTAATGTTTTAATAAATGTAAAAATCATCAATACAAAGACAAAAACAGTAGAATCTTTCCTTTATTTGTAAAAATTTGATGTGTACATTTTTCTTTTAAATACTTCAGCATTTCTTATTGCATGGTTTCTGTCCTGCAGGGCGCAAAAAAAGTCATCCAGATTGGAGCAGCGTCAACCCCGCCCACTGACTTTGACCGATATAAAACAAGGCCAGGATGTTATTTTTTTATTGGTGTTGAGTTTAATTATTTTAAAAACTCATTACTCATCTGCAGGCCCGCCCCTAACCAATTTGGTGCCCTAGGCAAGATTTTAAGTGGCGCCCCCTTGCATCGCAGTACAGTACTTGCACTGCTAGTGTACTTCTACTCATAAGAAACTAGGTTTGTTTTAGACATTGTTTTACTTAAATAAAAACACTTGCACATTCAAAGCCAGTCAGCTGGGTCTATTGGAGCAACAGAAGGTCCGCTTGATGCTGCTGCATCACTGCTGGTTTGTGCTGCTGAGGTGGAGGCGACAGAGGGACAGAAGAGGAGTATGTGACACCAGTCTAATAAGAAACACATGATTTGAAAAATACAATAAAATGAAATAATATAAATGAGAAACCTAGAGATAAATAAATGATGTAGACTATAGTGTATAATATACAACGTATTTTTTCAGATACAAATTATATTAGTAATTCATATTAATTAAATTAATTAAATGTTATTATCATTACAATGAAATTCTAATTAGCAGAATGCAAAATAATCAGTAAACTGCAGTATAATATTGCATGTGGAAATGCTAAGTTATGCTCTAACATTAATGATGTGCACTTTAACACAGGTGTCAAGTTTAACATGATAAACACACTTGATAGACAATATGAGCTGTAACACAGTTAACAGCTGGCGTTACAACTATGGAATTATTATTATGATTATTAATGGTATTTTGATTGATTATTACAAGCTGGGAAAACGTGAGATAATGATGCCAATGAAATTAACATTAATACACCTGCTGATTAGATCTAATATTTACACATTTGTCCGAGGAAGGTACTCATATTACTATTTTCCATAATAATAGCACTTGGCTTATCTGTTCGAACCAATGACTCTTAATATTTTGGTTAGAACTAGCAGATAGTGCTGGCTATTTATAGATTAGCTAACCATGTATGCTAATGGTATTATTGATCATCGTTCTGTAACATCAAAATAATATCATTAACAACATCTTTACTGTAACATTACCTCTGTCTTTGGTGCATTTTTTCTCCTCTTCTTTTCTTTTTTTCCTCCCCTGGGCACCAGATAATTTGGGACTCTTTGACATATTAACTTTTTTTTTTACGCAATAAAAAAACCGAATGGCGGGTAAAATAAGTCTGATTGGTGGAGGTGTTTTCCCATCCTGCTTTGCGGCGCCTCATGTTTTGTTCTGCACCTTGAGCTAAAAGTATGTGTGATCCCTTCAAGTATCCACCCCCCCCCCCCACTCGCTGAAGTACAATGAGAGTGAAAAGTTTCTTGTGCAGCTCTGGCGCCCCCAGGACATACGGTACCCTTAGAATTTGCCTATACCAGCCTATGCCACGGGTCGGCCCTGCTCATCTGTTTCTTTTCCGTTACTGGATAATTAATGGACCATTTAGGTCAAAATAGTTGTTTCTTTTATTCATTAAATTGTGGCACTTTTAGCCTTTTATACCCTGTTAGAATTTACCTAAAAGTGACCAAAATATAAAAAGAATTATGCCAAATTAAATGACTAAGCCATCAACAATCAACATAAAGTTTTAGATATTTATATTTTAATATAATTTAGCATGATTTTACACTGGATAACAAATGATGTGCCGGCTTTAATGTATTTGAGGAACATGATATCAATCAGATTTTGTACCGTTTGATCAGAAGCAATCAGCGTGTTCTCTTGTTCTGGTTTCATGCATCTTTTCCTAAAACTACCAAAAGTAAAAAATCTAATTCAATTCAATTACGTTTATTCATATAGCGCCGATTCACAACAGATGTCATCTTAAGGCACTTTATAATTAAGTTAATAGAGAATTCCAGCAATAGTAATCAAATTTGCATTTCCATTTGTAGGTATTTTAAAATTTCTGTATTTGTCCTGTGATGTTTAAAAAACACACCACAATATAGTTTGCTATTTTTTTAACACAAAAAAAGACGATAAGCGTAAATTAGGTAGCTAGAAATAAAAAAAAAAATTTTATCACAACATTTAGCAAAATTGTACAATCTTGAATTAAAAAAAGAGCACGCTCAACAGTCTCACTAAACTTTAGAGTTTGTCCACAATTACATGAAATAAAAAAAAAAGAGGAACACATGGAAATATTCCACTGAAAAACCAATTAGTTCATTTACAACACTGACAAATATATCAACAGCTAAAAAATGTGCAACAAAAAGATTCCACCTGCACAGTAATGAACTACCAAACAAGAACCCGTTTCAACATGAAAAATGTTAACGAGCCAAATTCATTTGCACCACATGGTTAGTGAAGGAAATAATCTTTACTATATCAAAACATCAGTGCATCAGCTAAGCCCCGTTTAACATTTTGTCTCTTCGTTACAGCTCTTTAAAGTCACTTTGTCAAATTTCAGCCCGAGTTTTGTTCCTGCAGAATTTCATTTCATATTATCAGCTTTTTTTATTTATTGAACAGATGTGGTCTCTATCATCATCTGCACAGAAACACGCCCATCCTTTCAGCTCCACGGAGACAAATGGAGAGGGCACCCAATACTTTTCCCCCCCAAATTAGTGGGTTGACTGAGGAACTGGCACTGGCCATTTACTTTGTTTGACCCTCAACAACCCACAAAATGTTGCATGCATTGATATTTACAGACATTTATGGTTCCCAGGGGATGAATCCCTGTTGACTTTAGAGAAAGCATTTTCTTTCAAGCACCCAGCAGAGGGCTGACATTTATAGTTTGAAGGGAAAAATCTGAACAGTCACTGGATGGGAGCACACAAAAAAAATCTAGTCCGGGCATTTAAGATTTCCTTCAGGGTAACAGAGAAGAAACACTTCAGGTTTCTTCTAATGCAAGCTTAAAACTTCCAGTTTATTCAATTATAAATAGATCAGATTTAATCTTTAGAAATGTACTGAATGAGTGAAAAGGAAGAAGGTGCTGCATAAATCTAGTTTGTTTTGTAATAGTTTGAGTGATTTATGGAGACAGTTGATTTCTGGGTTTTTCCCCTCTAAACCTGTTATGGACCCATTCATTCATTCATTCCTTCATGGATTCTTTTCATCATCAAATTAGAGATGGAACAACACATCAGCCCTTTCCCGGAGTCAGACAGTTTTCAAAACAAACAAAAAAATCCAATCTTTTTTGCCTTCTGCAAATACACCATGCGTAAACCCTAGCTATCAAGCTGGGGTGGCTATTCTCTTATTAGCGCCAGTAAGGCGTTAGGGGAAGCGCAGAATTGGTGAAACTAGGTAGTGATGTATGTCTCGAGACCGGTCTTGGTCTCGAGACCACTTTAACGTGGTCTCGGTCTTGTCATGGCCTTGACGGTCTTGGTTTGGTCTTGGTCTCGATACCCTCTGGTCCTGTAGTTGAAGTAATACCATCTAATATGTATTGAATGTAAACTGTGGCTGAACCCTAGTATGCAGCTGTTCATACAAGTTGTTGGGTAGCTTCAACACTAGTCTGGATTTTTTTTCTTCTCCGGTCTCCACTTGGTATCGGTCTTGGTCTCGACTTGGTCTTGGCATGGTCTGTCTTGGTCTTGGTCTCGATACCCTCTGGTCTTAGTAGTGTCTTGGTCTCGGTTTAGGCGGTCTTGACTACAAGTCTAAAACTAGGGGGTGGGAATTTAACACGTTAGTTGGGAATGTTTCTTTACAAAAACATTATCACGTTAAAAAAATGTACGAATTTAATCACAGCTTGCATTCCAAACATTGCGGGACTTTCTGTTGAATCTTTTTTTTTTTTTACCATTTAAAGTCAATACTGTTCTGCATAAAATACTTAAAATGGCCCCTTCATTTTTAGGTCTGTTTAATTTTGGCCAAGATAATTTTATTTAATTCCTTTTTTCTAGTGTTTTGAATTGAAATACAAATGAATGCAGACTTCCAGACATTGAACGAACAATTCATCTTTGCGTCCCATTTGATTCCGTTGTCCACAGATGTCCATTTAAATGTAAAATAAACCATTGCTAGTTGTGGCAAATTTCAAAGGCTAATTAATCAAATTAATTTGATTAATTTTTTTAATGGCATCACACCCCTCAGTTGAAACAATTCAGTTTTTTTTAGGACGCGAGAGAGAGCGCAAAAGCTTCAGCGGATAACAAGAAGGCTAAAGCAGAGACGCAGTGTTTTATCCTGCTGGACTTGGAGATGTTAGCAGCGTTTTGAAAGATAACAGTAAAGTCAAAAATCTACGTTTACTAGCTAACACACAGATAGTTTTATTAAAGTTAGCCTTGCTGGTCGCTAATATAAGTTCAAAATCTCTCAACTGTTTTGTGAAAGGTTATAATAGATAGAAAATAGAAAATAATAATCATTGGAACGCTGTTCTCATGCCATCGTATAAGGTTCCTGAAGAGTTAGACTGAAAACAGAAGCAACCAGCTTCTATAAAACAGCGATCAGAACTCGGCCACCAACTCCGATCGGTACATCTCTACATCTTTTTAAATCATTCAATATCCCTGACTTGTGCTAATATTTGCATTACATCTTCATGTTTAACAGTAGGAAGACAAACAAATTCTATTGCAGTTAATCCCCTGAATATCTGACAGAATTTCCATTTGTTCATCTTGAGTTTAAGAACATTCAGAACGGTGGAAGCCGGGACAAATACACGACAGCTGACATTTAAAACGTCTGGAGCAACACAGCACGCATTATTGTTACCACTTAGGCTGTCTGTCTTCGACACTTTGAGAGTAAATCCTTTGTAATTACCCAGACCTCTTCCAGAAGCATTTCCAGATAGCTCTACGCAAATCAGATCACTCCTTGTTCGACACTTGTCCACGTTCAAAATAGCCGTGACGTTTTGGCCCCCTCTGCCTCAGCGCCTGACTGACTGGCTGTAATTATAGCTGCCCTTCACTCGGCTGAGTGCCTATTAAATGTCTTATTGCGGAAATAATGGAAATATTCTGCATTAGCACAAACAGATAAAGGCAGCAGAATGGAACCCTGTGATTGGGGAGCGTGTTTAAACGAGGAAACAATGTTTTAGCCTTTTTTTAAAAAGGGAATGCACTAAAATTGGCCCTCTTACTGCACTTGGTGCCCTAACAGCAAACAAGATTCATTGTTAGCTCTATGGAAAGCGGATTGAGTGAGAGGGCTTGCGAAACAAGGGATATGATGATAAGGTTTATTGAGAGTTTGACTAATTAAGCCATGCATAACAATAATAGACTGCGTGGATTTTGAAATAATATCTTTTCTACCAGTTGATCTTCAACGGTGGCCCATATATGAGGGTAAAGTCAACAGCAAGCTGTAAAGTCGTAACAAAACCTCAAAAGTACATACAGAAAATGTATAGAATTTCTGATCAAAATAGTTTGGAATCAGTTGACATCCTTCTCCATTTTTTTTCCTTACGTAAATAAAAATAAAAAAATTTGAAAAGTTAATTCTTTTTCTCTGCCTCTTTGATCACTTCTACCCCTCCGAGGTTCACAACTGAAGCCAGGACTGTTTTGATCTTACCCAAAAATACGCTCAAACTGCTCTTATCTGCTGAACGTGTTTGAATCCATATCTATTTATTGCTATCTGCTTTGTCAATCTGGTATCTAAATAAGCAATATAGCGCTTACAAAACATTTGGACAAAAAACAAAACCAAAAAACAACGCTAAACAGTTCTGAAATTCTTGGAACCTCAAAGCTAAATGTAGGCTAAATAATTTTGCATGACCTTACACAACTTAGGCCTGAAACTGACCTCTAAAACAAATACAAAAGATGCAATGTACGCCTTGCATATGTTTGAAAGTTTTTCTACAAAAAACATGAACAAATATCCTCTAAAGCCACCTTAGTTAAATCTGCTGGTTCTCATGAGATGTTGACGTCCTTCACTTTGAAGTTATCATATTTCTATTGATCCCTGTAATAATCAACCTTTATGCAACACAATGTACATGTACAGGATTGTTTCTGGAGCTCGTGTAAAGTACTGGGAAGGTATGGCAATGATTTTCTACCCATTTTCCTGTACTAATAAATCTGCCACAGACATGATTTATGATATAATGAAAAGATATTTAGACAAACTGCAGCTATTAATACCAGCCGACACCTTTTTAGATTTTTTTTCTTTTTTTGTTGCTCGCTGCTGCCCCATTTTACACTGCAGGCGCTGCCTCTCAAGATGGACAGGCTATAAAGCGGCTCTGACAATTAATTGGAGTTCCATCAAGTAGCAGGATTGGCACTCTTGATCCCTGATGAGCCGTACTGTCTTGATTGTGGTTCAATTTTATGGGAGAGAGCTGAAGGAATGGCAGCGGGTCTAATAGGCACGTCCATCACAACCAATCGGAGACAGCAGACAGAGTGGCGTCCACCTCTGTTGCTAATGGTTACGCCACGAGGCAGAAACAACCCCCCCCTCAAGCTCTTGAGAGAATTCTTGGGACATTTTGTTGCTATGGTAATGTCAAGATGAGACAGTCTTTGGCTTCAGATAAGTCCCCACTGTAGTCCACAGCAATAAATATGGCCAAACAGCAGCGGAAAAAGATTAGAACATTTACAGTAAGAAAAACGCCCCCTCTGAAAGTGAATGTGCATGTCAGGAGGGGAGAAAGACGGAGTCAGCACGGAGACTGACAGCCCGGCATGCTAATGGCTGGAAAAGTCAGCACTGAATTCACATTCAGAACACTTCACAGCATCCTGAAGGGCCCCGTCTTAGAAAAAGGGAAGGTTTTGGTATGTTTGTCATTGCACGTAGGGATGTGCACAAGTGTGAGGTCCAATCTCAGCTGTAGCCACAGAAACTCTACCAAGAAAATAAAAAAATATCTAGGTGGTCATTTATATTAAATTCTATTGCAGAGAGAGAATGTTCGAAAAATAAATCAATATTTAAAGACTTGAGAGGAACTAAAAGAAAGCAGAACACTGGAGTAGCATAAATTGCTAAGAACATGACAAACTGCAAAGTGAACTGGTTTTAGTGGGCACAAAAAGTAGTTAGAGTTTCTGATGGTTAGATCAACTTAAACAGAAAAAAAAAATCCAATGGTTTTCAAGTATCACAATATTAAACATCAATTGTCTTCTGTCTGTCCAAGGTTACTGAAGTACTCGGTCCAGAAGGGAAACTCAGACATTTCCCCACACCTCTAGCTCACTCTGGAGGATCTGAAGGCGCTTCCAGGCCAGAAGAGCCTGGATAATCTTTACTGCTGGGTCTGGGTCTGGACTGGATTCCCCCCACAGTGGGACGTTGTCAGAAAGACTAAAAAGGGCGGGCACCCTAACTAGTTCCTGAACTACTTCAACTAACTCCTTTCAATTGACCTGTGGCTCAGTCCTGCTCAGCCCCACCCACCGAATGCAAACAAACCAATTACATTTAAGTACCAGTTTTCGGAAATAAACAGACCTGAACATTCTCACCGTCTCATTCCATAGAGAAACATTAGGACCTGCAACACTTTTGTGGTTTTCTGGGATTTATTTGTGTCTGGTTAAATGGTTAAACGATGTGCCTGGGGAAATTGCAAAAGCCATACATGATTTCCTGAAGCAGTGAGCAACGGAGTTTATTTTATTCTGTTTCCCAAACCCCCAAATGTCTCTGTTGGATAAAGATGTGTGGCAAACCAGACAGTCAACTCAACGCAACGACTAGAAACAAGAATGTAGATTTGGAGACATGGCAAGACAATGGTCCTGTATAGTCTTAGCCATTAGGTCATATAAGTTCATAACAATCACATAAAGCCTAAAGCCTGTGGCGGCATGGCAAGGAGTGAATATTGCGGCATTCGTGCGAGCAAGTTTGATAGTAATATTACCGCAATATTGCCGCAACGCTGTACTTATGAATGAAGATCACGCCTTGGAGCAAAAGAGGGTGATGTCATGAGGATTTGCAAAAAGAGGCTGAGCAGGGGCTTCAATCGGGATGAAAAACAAGTTATGTCCAACTATTTTGTCTATTTACTGCGAACTCTTCCGTCCCAAAAGGCTCATTGATGGCGGCATTGTCTTTGACTATGAAGCTCACTGCAGTATCCAGTATCGAATTCTTTGGGTCCTTGTCCATATCTCATGACCGTAAATGATGGTTAGAAGGTAGATAGACCAATTTCTTGTGTCGGGCCTTAGAACATTTTTTTAAAGACCAATGAAAATAATAACACTAAACTTCAGAGTAAATAAACTCAATTCTGGCTTGTCTGTAAATGTTCCCACATACAAACCTACACTAAATTTGCCTGATGAGCATTTATTGACACAGGTAAAAGGATATGCCTGTAACTGATGTGCAGCGAAATCTAACTGGTTCCTGATCATTCATTGCAGGATCCTATGATTCAACCTGTGACCAAGTCAAACTCCCTGTTCCCTCGTTTTAATTTAGATAATGAGCCATGCTCATTTGTTTGATTAAAACATCAATGAGTGAAACCAAATTAAATATAGAGTAAACTGGCACGTGAGGCATCCTGTTAGTGTTAGCACAGAACACATTATCTCTTATCTCGCTGTGAAGAATTGAACTGCCACAGAGTTCTGTGTGGTGGGTGATCTCAGCACCGATCTCATTATTCTCAATAGCAAAAAGTTAAATGTGCAGAACGTAATGAAGGAGACCAATTACTTCAAAGATGATTGTGTTGACTGTTTCAATTCAGCATCATCTTAAGCTGGACGGACTGTTTTAATTTTCTAACTGGTTTATTACTGCTTCAACACATTCTTTTGTATATTTTTAGCACTCAAACATAAAGGTCTTGCCATAAATTTAGAGAGGGTATGCCAACATTATTCAGGTTTTCAATTTGAAAGTTGCCAATAAAAAACCAGACCGTATTGCCCCGTTTCCACTGAGCGTTACGACACAGGTTGGTGCGGTTGAGTACGCTATTTTGTGGTCCACCATATTGAGAGTGTTTCCCAAACGTCTAACGTGGCGTCATACTAGTGGGACAACAAATGTGACACACTAGTATGTCTCCTGCTTGTTGCAAGCGGTCAAGATTTTCTGTCTCCCAATCAATGGACTGTGTTGTGTGACACCAGTAGCTTTGGCCTAACCATACCGTACCATTGTCCAATGGCCGACAACTGAAGGGGGCCCAGGATTGGTGCGGTACGGGTCGGTTTTACAGTGGAAACAGACAAAATAGCGCACCGAACCACACCAACCCGTGCCTTACCGCCTAGATACAAGTTATCTTAAGTATCTGGGTTCAAAACATGGGTTCAACTTTTTCATCATCTGTTCTTTTAGATAAATAATCTAAAGTCATGAAATCCAAAAAGTGTCACTTTGGGGTTTGTCAGTGAGCGACTTAAAACCCCTCCCAAAAAAAAAAAAACCCAAGCGTTAAACTCAGCATTATGAGATTGTGGCTCAATTGAGGTCTGGTATTAGCATGTGTTCTGGCTGATTAACATGACAGTAGAGCTTGCTAACAACAACCAATCAGAACACAATTATATGCTTTACATAAAGACACACACAGCAAACTTACATACTTAGCTGTCAACACCTCCATCAGCTGATCTAGTAATATTAAAAGTGATAATATTTAAAGTTACCTCCCCATAAAATGATTCAAATATTACCACATTTGAGATTTTGCTGAATCACTTTTGGTGAAGTTATTCACAAAAAGCTATTTTTAAGGTTAATTATGCAGTTTATCATATGTGATATATGAGAGAGAGAGAAAAAAAAGAAGAAAAAACTGGGTAAAACGCAGTATCACAGCACAGGCACTGAAGATTTTATCCTGTTCAAACATCTAACAGTTCTGTGGCAGCATTTACGGCTCTAAACACCTTTACTCCACAAAAGAAAGAGGAGATGGAAAAATCAAGTCAGCACACAGCTTCAGTTAATACAGCTAGAAATTACTGATCAGGCCAGAAATCTGGGCGTAGTGATGGACTCAGGGGTGAACCTTTAAAGACACACACAAAGACAACTACAAATTCGGCCTTCCATCAACTGAAGAACATTTTCAGGATTAAAGATCTCGTTCACTGAGAAACAGTGTAATACTTGTTCTTTGTGAAATACAATTGGTCGCTCTGAGTTGCATATGCATGCTGCACGTGGACGTTTTCTCCAACCCCCGTGGCCCACATTAGCCACAGAAAGAAAACAGACGACAAAACGAGCGAGTCAGAAAAAGCCAGTCTCTTCTACGTCACAGGGAAAATTAGTATTCATGGCCTTGTGTAGCTTGACTTGCGACCGCCCACGGGAGAGAGCAGAGCAGGTCTCTGCTAGTAGAAGCTGGAAGCCAAAGCTAACTCTTAGCAACAAAGCTAACTGTTAGCAACCCCCACAGCGTGGCAGAACAGGGTCGGGCTCGGTTGATTTCTGGACATAGCACATCAGCATTGAAACTGTTGGAATTTGTCTTGGAACACCGACAGCGAAGTTAGTCAAGTAAATTATTTTTTTGGAGGCAGTATAACAGTCGCATTGCTGTTAGCTAATCAGAGGTAAGACGTATGCATATTGTGAATAATAATGAGTTAGACTCAACCTCCAAAAACGGGAGCACCAGAGTCTTTATTTTTTAAAAATGGCTCACAAGGCTTTCATTAATATTGGAGACCACAGCTAATTTGTTGAAAAAGCCAGTGAATGAGACCTTTAAAGGACTGATGTCCCAACAAGATCTAGAGAAACTTCGACATAGGTTTATCTTTAATAGGATGGATTATTGCAACGGTGTCTCCACAAGTCTGCCTAAAAAGTCAACCAGACAGCTGGGGTTGATCCAGAACACTGCAGCCCGCGTCCTCACAAGAACCAGGTAAGTAGAGCACATCACCCCAGTTCTAAAGTCCTTACACTGGCTTCCTGTAGCTCAGAGAATAGACTTCTAAATACTTTTGTTAGTTTATAAATCACCGAATGGCTTAGCACCAAAATACATTAAAGATCGGTTGGTTGTCATGTTGACCTTCAAGACCACTTAGGTCTTCTGGTTCATGTCTGCTCTGGATCCTCAGAATCTGATCCAAATATGGAGAAGCAGCATTCAGTTTCTATGCTCCTCTAATCTGAAACAGACCCCCCCCCCCCCCAAAAAAAAAAAAAAACCCTGCAAAACTTTTAAACACAGTTCCTTTAAATAGCGGCAAAAAACTGTTTAGAACAACCTTTGATCAAAAATCACTGGAACATTGTTGATTAAAGAACTAAACTAAGTAAAGAACTTTGAACTGCCTTGTTGCTGAAATGTGCTATACAAATAAACTTGACTTGGGTTGACTAGGGCTCATATTCTTATATGACAGATACAGGATACTTTTTAGATTAATAAAGCAAAATAAATATCTCTCTGCTATACTGTGTTCTGTAATCCACTAACGAATTAAATCCTGAGTTGTGATAGAATGTCGATTTTGCCTAAAGGAAGCTAACTAAAGAGTTTTTTAAAAGCTTTTAACCAAGAAAAAAAAACTCCCTCTTTCAAATATTCCCTCAAAAAGCTGTTTATTAGTTTATGTATTCTGATTATCTGTCCAGCTTACACATTCCCAAAATCCACTTCTGCCTTGTTGGCCTCCACTTGGTCATGACTCCTTCTCCGGAAGCTTTGGCTGCCGAGCGTTCTGTTAGAACCTAGTTAGGTTCTAACACTCAGACAAAAACATGAAAAGAACTAGAACCAGCAAAAGGTTTTACCCGACCAGCTCAGACCGTAGAGTCACGGTCTCACCCTCTCAACATTCAGTTCTCTTTGCTAAATTTGTCCAATCTGGTGTAAAATTGAAGATTCTTGTTTCATTCTTCCTCTTTCTCAACTGGTTCTAAATCCAAAAAGGGAAACCAGCAAATCATCAAATTAAACTAGAGCTGCCTACCAGTCTGAATGACATTTAAGTTGGACCAACAGCTGTTTGTGCCAATTACACACTAAGATGGTAACAAACAGGTGAGGGAGAACCGTAAACCTCCAGTACTTCAGGAACCGTCTTAAGTGAGCCTAGAGACTGATTCCGGACCACAAAGTAGGCTCTCTTTTTCCCGTTTTCCCATGGTGGTTCTGGTATGAGAAGCTCAGACGAAAAAATTAATTAAAAAAAAGGTTTTAAAACTTTGACTTCCTCCTTTTTTTTCCCCCTCTTCTCAACGCTAGGTATAACTTAAAAACAAACTGATGTAGTGTACAATACATTTCTTTGTTTTTCTGTTCATTTTTACTTAAATACATAATTGGGGAGAAAAAAAGCTTATAAATTAAACCATTGAATTACCTTGATTACACAATAAATGTTAAGTTCCCGGTGCTATGAGCTATAGTTACCGCATTATGTGGAAATGTAAAGAACCCCTTTCCTTCAGGTAGATACTTGATAGTTTTAGATATTTATAACAACACTGATTGATTTATGTAAATTAAAACAGTTGAAAGTCTTTTTTGTTTTACGCTACGCATGCATTCAGACATATTTAAGTGCTTTTGGACATACATTGCATTTCCTTAGAATAAAAGTCGAAACCAGGTCTGAACAGGCTCTTTGATGCGTTTTTTTTGGGATGCTTGGAGCCCTTTATTTTTTAGACAGTCAGATTTTCCATCTTGCAGGTAAAAATGCGCGTATTTCCTATTTCTCACTAGTTTCTATATTTAACCAGGCTTAGTCTCAAATTAAATTTGAGATTTTCAGACTTTTCAATACAGCATAGAAGCCCTGTTACTGACGAAGGGAGGTAAACATTTGCTTTTTCAAACACTGTAACGCAGTTCACGCATGAGAGTGAGGACCACAACTGCTACAAATGATGAAAGATTGAGGGTTACTGTTCTTTACTTTTAAAAGATCAGAAAGAATTTCTTTAGTGCAAACAATGGGTATTTTATGAAGTCTGGCTAATTCAAGCATGCACACTACGACAAGACAACAGTATTTTAGAACAGCTAAAGCAATCACGACATTTGACAAGAAAGTAGAAACCAAAACCAAGCTTAAATACATATTTTATTGAACATCTAAGCCGCCAGTCTGAATATGTTATTCGGTCGTGACTTTCCGTTGCTAGCGTTTGCTGAACCAGGAGTTTTCTTCCGATATCTGTCTTCCCAGACGTGAACATTGCAGCCTGCAGAAGGAATACGCTGATCTGCAACCATTTTTATTAATACAGATGGAGCCAATTTTCCCACAAACTAAAGAAAAAAAGTTTCCAAGCGGAGAAATTCAGGCACTAAACTACTGCCCATCTTTCTTCTTTATCTCAAGCTGCACACGTGGTCTTTTCTAACTTTGCTCCTTACATGAGCCACAATCTATTTTAGGAGAAACTGCAGATGAAATATTAACACCATGCAAAAATAGTGGTAAAAAAAAAAAGAAAATCAGATCTCATTAGGAGGAGCAGAAGAATATCTAGTGTACCCAATGACTCTAAGGAGAATCACTCCAGTTTTACGGCAGCCCACGCTTCCCTCGCGGAGTCCGCCGAGACTCGCAGTGAGACAGACTTTCTTCTTGTCTGGTGCTGCCAATGTGGGAAGTGAAATACAAGCGATGGAAATCTGTTGGGGCTGCCCCCATTTGTCCTACTTCACTGTTGTCCTCCGCAACAGACTGCACATTTCCGCCTAGCTGGCATGCCAAACATACCGACGGTGGACTTCATGAAGTCGCACATGCAAAACCGCTATTATGACTAAATATTTCACAACTACATGCACTTCTGCACAGCCTTCAGCGGCATCAAAAGACACGCTCATTAGGCGACACACACACACATCCTAACCCAAGCAAGCAAACATGCACAAGATTCTCTTCTGTCATCTCGTTTGCTTGCATTGATTAGACTGATTACGTGTGCTCTCTTTTTTTGGGTGCTTTTCTGCCTCCTCATGAATATACATTGCATTCATTGATTTCACACAAAGCTGTCTCAGATTAGGCAGGGATTACAGCTCTGCTGCCCACATGCTCCGAGCCAGCTGGGGGGTAATGTGAAACTTGGTAGTCTGGCAGGCTCAATAGGTTTCAGTGACAAACAGATGGTGAACGGCGCGGGCGACGTATTAAGATCCTACACATCTATCTAAGGAATGAAAGCATGGGATTGTGCCTTCCCCTGACCCAAGTCGCATATAAAAACGAACCGAATACTGTAATTCTGGGGAACTTTAAAACAAAACAAAACATCCCTTTTATTTTAACAAATAACTCAACGAATCTTTGGACGACAATTTAAAAGGAATAGCAACAATATTAAAACAAAAGTAACCTCTCATAAACCTAAAAGGTATTAAATATTTGTCTTCCGCCACACGTGAGAAGCACTCAACACTCCATTCACACAGGGAAGCATGGTGGTGGCAGCGTCATATCATGGGCATAGTTTTCTTCAGCAGAGGCGAGTGGGCTGGTTTGATTTTGAGATGGGTGGAGCTGACCACAGGGCAGTCGAGGTAGAAAACCTGAGCGAGAAAATGTATTAAGAGAAGCCCTTCAATCTGACTCAAGTTGTGCTATTTCGCAAGTTAAAATGGGCAACAATATCTTACTTTGCCAAGCTGATAAAAGCAAAGAGCCGTAACTGCAGTGAAAGGCGGTTCGACCCTATTGACTCAAGGCCAAGACCCCCAACAGAAACCCACCCTATCTCCTCTCGTTTCATGCTCAGCCAAAGTCAGACTGAAAGTTCTTGTAGCTGGTCATCTTTAAGAGGTTCTCTACCGTTTATCCATCTAAACAACATACTATGTTTTACATTGTGAACCAGTTTCCTATCGGAGTTTAGATGTGGGTTTATAGTGACGTTCTATAAACTGGTTAAGAGAACGTCTAGTTGCCAGAGCTGGCAACTATATTAAACACATAAAAAGAGTCGCCACCAGCTGTTTCCTGCGATAGATTTCACCCTGAACCCCCCTTCGGTGAAACAGCTGCGTGAAACAAAGCATTTTGTTACTGTTTTCATGCACTGACATTGTGCCATGAATCGGACAGGCTGAAGCAAGACAAGAATGATGAGGAGGGCTGACATTTACGCACAATGGTTCACTGCAAGAATGTGAAATGCGGCTGTGGAGCTGAACAACATGCTAATTCGCCATCATTACCAGGCATGATGATGAGAACAAATTCAGAGTCTGGGGGTGTTGTTCTTTAAGCAAGGTCGGTTCAATGGGACTCCGAAAAAAAATCATCTAGCAGACGAACAAGACTGATGCTAAGGAGTCAACGAGCCAAGATTCAGGCATGTTGACATTGTGGCGTAAAAGGCATATGGAAAGGAGAAAAAAAAAAAAGGGATTATATTCCTGTGGGTAGTTGCTTCAACGTGTCACAATGAGAAAATAATATTTACTAAACGGTACAGTTTAGTAATACTTTACTGATCAAAATCTTTAAAAACCCTTTTAAGTGCATGGCATCCTAAGCATTTACTAGGCAACAACATCAAGTCTTTGATCCTATTTTAGATTAAATGGAAATTTTTCACTTTTAAGATTAATGAAAAAGCTAATTTAGTTTTTTTTATGCTTGATAACCATATAAATTTTTGATTTATTTGCTGTACCAAGCAATTTACTTATGTACACCAGATAAGAACACTGCTGTGACCTTTTTGACAGTGATGGAAATTAGATGCTGTTGCCCATGGGCAAAAAATAAAAATAACTTTTTTTTGTTAATCAAAGTCGTCAAAACCTTTTTTTAAAGGTTTTTGTGGCCACAGTGGATTTTATTAGCAGTGGATAGTGTGTAGAAACAGGAGAGAAGTAGGGGAAGAGACATTCGGCAAATGTCCGCGGGGTGGAATCGAACCCGGGGACAGCCGCATCTCGGACTGCGGCCTCTGAACATGGGGCGTCCGTCTAACGCGATGCCACAACACAGTCGCTTTCTGTGATCTGCAAATATATCCGATTAATGTTTCTCCACCTTGCTTTTAAGCGGCGTGGAAAGACGAGCAGCTTTAAGTGAACAAAATATTAGCAAAGTAAAACCTTTTTTTTCTGTCTTTTTGATGTTACTTCCACATCTGCTGCGTTTGTGGCTGAAGAGAGGACCCCTAAAAGAGGTGCAAAATTCAAAAATTGCTCCAGCGTGTTTTAGTGCCATTTGCTTTGTAAATCCAGCGCAAGGATAATGCAAAACAGCAGCAAAAATTTGAAAAAATCAAAATTGAGGAGACTCAATTTTACACCCTTGATCCCAATGCACACATCACTATAGATAACGAAGTCGGATCCACACTTCCCAGAAATAGCAGGATTTGAATGTTCAACGATTATTTCATCGCGTTTAGACCCATGTAAGGTCTGTGTTTAGACACGGCAACCCAGACAGCAAGATAAGAATCATCCTCATCAGTCCGTCTCAACTTTCTTCCATTATCATCGAGTTTTACTTATTCCTCTCACGAAGAACAGTATAATGGCCTTTCATTTGGTTTCTGCCTGTGTTGTGACATATCGTTGGCATCAACAGTTCTCTTACCACATCACTCCCACCACAGAGAAAAAACACAATTTCAAAGACAATTCCAGCAGCGACAGCTCTCCCTCTAGTGCGGTCCAATCCCTGACTGCAGCTGTGAAAGCCTGACACTTTGTGGCACGAGGGGGCCCTCGCCGAGATCCATGGGTGGGTGGGGGTGGGTTTCGCCCTGTCAAAGTGTCAGTATCAGCAAGCGTCCAGTTGGAGCTGTGTGTCAAACAGTCAGGAGGAGAAGACGACGACATCCTACTGGGGAGGATTCACTACGAAGTACACTCGCTCCACAACAAGCAAAGTGTCAAACCTTTAAGTACGTTTAATCACATCGTGTCACATGTTTTTGCTTCTTTATTAGTATTAAAGACGGAAGCAAGGCTGTAAAATCCCATGCAGTTTGTCTTTGGGAACCGCCTTTCTATTCACACTATTTTAATGCTTTCAGAGCCTGGGTGCATTATGCCATCATTTAAACTATTTAAGGCAACATATGCAGTTCATTTCTATGTGATCTCACCTATTTTGTGACCTACTGTATTATAGGAGAACCTCTGAAAAAAGAAAAAGAAAAAGACAAAAACAAAGCCATCTTGTCACTCTGAGTACATCCAAACTTACTTGATGGATCATAAACTCCTGGGAGCTTTTCCTCAATATACCTGTTTGCTAGAGGTGTGCCATCTTGGGTGCCTCACCATTTTGATTCGGGTGCTATGGTTCGATTATAAAACGATTAGTCTGGTTGCATATTTTTTCCCCATTTAGGGTTTTTTCTTCATTCCTTCCATGGCTACTTTCTACTCAGTTTAATTGAAGTATCCAAACCAATTGATGTCCTGTCTTTTCATGTCAAACCACATATAAAAACAAACACATGTCCAAAATATGTTTCAAAAACATATCACGGTCATATTTTCAAAGACCCTTACGGAAAAGTCTTCACATGGGATCACATGGTTTCCCATGTGGCACATGGTAAACCACATGTATAGCACACATGGACTTCACGTGTATGGTTTTACATGGGTTTCACATGTTTTTTCACATGGGCTTCACATGTAATTTCACATGAGTTTCCCACTTTTTTTTTTCACATGTAGGTTTCATGTGGAAAATAACGTTTTACATGTTATCCCATGGGTTTCACAGTTTATTACCATGAAAATGTTCCAAATTCACACGGGAAATGTGGGCAAAACACAGGTGGTCACATGTGTTTTTTTACACATCTTACATGTTTTTAACATGTTTTCACATGTAATTTCACATGAGTTTCACACTTTTTTTTTCCACATGTAGGTTTCATGTGGAAAATAACATTTTACATGTTATCCCATGGGTTTCACAGTTTATTACCATGAAAATGTTCCAAATTCACACGGGAAATGTGGGCAAAACACAGGTGGTCACATGTGTTTTTTTTACACATCTCATGTTTTTAACATGTTTTCACATGTGAATTTCACACGGGTCAAAGATTTTTCACATGTGATTACATATGACTCTGCCCATGTGAAGCCATGTGTTGCTGTAAAGGGAAAGTTAAAGGAAATGTGTGTTGACAATTTAAATATAATACAAGGTGACCCTATTTTGATTTCCATAAAAGAGGAAACTTATTCCAATCCTTAAACACATCAGTCATATTCCGTTTACTTAAAGAACGCTTTTGATTTTAATATATTTAAAGTATTCCTGCTCTATGTGGCTAAAAAGAAAAAATAAATAAACTTCAGATTAGGTTTTACAAGTCAACCATTACAGAAATGACTTTAAAATCTAAATGGAAATAATTAATCTTCTTTATTTCAAACTATAACAATAATAGCTCCCTTTTAAGTCATACAGCACAAAAATTATAGAAATTATATTCTGAGAAAATAAGTATTATTTTTCTATTCAAAGAAATAGAAAAACAACATTCTCCTCAAAGACACTCCAGTCTGTTTTTTTCGCTGTCAGTTTTGCTGAATTTCCCCTCCAGGATTAATAAAGTATTTCTGATTTAATACAAAATTAACTTTGCAGCGTTTCCATAGTTTTTGAGTCAGTTTGACCAATGGGATGTTTGCCACCTGTCATACACAGAACCTAATCTGCCAGCTATAAGTACGCTGCTCTCCGCCACATAGTCGCAACCGGGAATGAAGGAAATTTTCTTCGTGTTTCATACTTAAAGCTACACTTTGGCTGACGTCTGGTAAACATGAGCTGCCCTGCGCTACGCTGCGCTTCGGGACCTGTCTGGGGAAAAGAAGATGTTGCTGTTAGCGTGATACACAACAACAAATACGCTTCTTTCACAACTACAGTGCAAAATGTTTGCTGTATCTTGTAAATTTCCCACTGCATGGCTGAAACAAAATATTCAGCCATGATGTTTCCGCCGGTCAGTCGCCTGCTTCAGCCACAGTAAGAAAATAGACAGGCAAAATTAGCGAGTCAGAGAAAGCCGTGTTATCTACATAGAAGTGTATCCTGGCCACAGCCACCTTGGCTTGCAGCCGACCAGGGGAAGATGTAGGGCCAGAGAGGGTAACAACGCATCTCGGCTGGTGGAAGCTAACAGTTAGCAACTCCACAACATGGCAGAACATGGTCGGGCTTGTGGTATTTGTGAACATAGCTTGGGCGTTGCAGTTCTTTACCCAAGACAGAGGAGCTGAGGAAGAAACAGTAGGAATGTGTCTTGGAACACTGAATGTGATGTTAGTTAAGTTAGTTATTTGTTCGAAGGCAGCATAAGAGCCGGTCAGAGGCGAGACTTTTGCATTTCATTAACATTATTAAATAAGACTCGTAAACCTGGTGTTTCCCCCCACCCACTCCTCAGACAAACTGCATCCTCCTGAAACAGGAGCGAGAGAGCATCATTTTCTTTACACGGAAAACAACTCACAAGGCTTTCATTCAGACTACAGACCACATCAGATTTATTGAAAAAACGAGAGAATAAGACCTTTAAGTAAACCTCGCCTTGATTGCTTTACTGACAGATTCCTTTGCTGATGTAAAGTAAACATGACAGAAAAGAGACCCACCGCAATAAAGTGCAATTCTGCTGGGTTTGATCTGTGACGAACATTATTAATTCATCATCCAGAGATTAGAGGAGGAACATTAGAAACGCTTTAAGGAGCGTTTTGAAGCTGAAACACAGGCAAACATTTGTGTTGATGCATTCTTGGAGCTATTATTGTGTATTTGGGGTAATTGTCCTGCTGGATGGTGAACCTTTGCTTGGCCTTAAGTCTTTTTCCAACTACAGCATGTCTTTGTCCCCCTTTAATTGCCCAGTAGCTCTGCCTATTACTTCTGACCAGTTCCCATGTGATTGTTTAATAAAAGCATCCCCACAGCATGATGCTGCCCCCACCATGTTTCACTGTAGGGATGGTGTGTTCAGAATGATGAGTGGAGTTAATTTTCCCACCACATAAAGCTGTTGTGCATAGAGCTAAAAGTTACGTTTTGACCTTGTCTGACCAGAAAACCTTCTTCCACATGTTTGTACGGTGAACCTCCACCTTGTTTGTGATTCAGTATTTGTGAATTCACCCATTCGCAGACATTTCTATGGAACGCAACTCACTCGTGGAAAATCTGGACATTAGGAGTGCAAATCTAAAACTTTACACACACAAAAATTGCAACCTAGAAAGCTGAAACGCCTGGATGCAATAATCCTTGAATCGCTACTTGATTGGCTGGCGTTTCCAAAGCAGCCAATCCAGCAGAGCCATTTATTTCCCCCTGGTGCTAATTCGCTGTACCTCCAAGAGCAAAAATAAGGAAGACTGTAGACATTAGTTTCTGGGGTAGTGCTGAAATGATGTTCACTTAGAGCAGTGGTTCCCAAACTATGTATTTCTACTGGGCCCCGGTTTAGTTTATATGTTCACGTCCCCAGCGTCCCACCCACCATACCTTCCAGTGTTATTATTTTAAGTATACCCCCTTTTTGTTACCGAGCATCAGTATACAACAATGCTTTCACTGCTTTTCAGTTGCTGCTTTTTTATAATCTCTGTGCACAGCATGCTTTAAAAACATAAGGAACTGCAAGAGGAAAGAAATAAGTAATGTAAAGGGTTGTTTTGCAAAACTGAGGCCTTCAGTTGCCTCACTGTATGCAAGTTTAAAAAAGAACTTGTTACAGTAAAATTTGTGGGCATCCCCACATCTCGCAATTTAAAGACCCTGTACAGCACCTTCCCACCTGACAGCCATCAGGACTCGCTGCGACACAGACAGCCGTCTGGTCGGAGCCCATTTCCTCACACAGTACAGCAAAAATCCTTCTACGGGTTGTGTTTTAAAGTAGTTGACTGTGTGGAAGATATCGATCAAGGCATCATTTAGCTCTGGACTCGGCTGTTTAGACCCCGCATATGGGGGTAGACGCGCTTGACGCGGCCCTCTGGGCTCTGTCTTTGCAGAGCGCTTCAAAGTCCCTATATGTAAATGAACATGTCATTAATTGTGAGCCTCGTCAAAAACATGTCCATTGTGTTAGCAGTGTCCAAAGCATTTATTTTATCACTCGTACTGCGCCCCCCCCCCCACTTTGGGAACCACTGAGTTAAAGCATTAATGCATATTAAGTTATATTTGGTGTGTGAGCTATTAAATTAGGCTGTTATAGGCATTTTTAGAGTATTCTCGGATTTTGACGATTCGTAGGCGGCTGTGGACCCTAACCTTGCAAATACAGCGCGTCCACTCTATTGTCCATTAAATAGCTTGTAACCAGGGGTCACGTTAACTGAAAGTTTTCCGTATTCGACCTTTTTTTTTTTTGGGGAACTGTGACAGAAAAATCTGATCGGTCATTTTGACTAGGGCTGCAACTAACGACTATTTTAATAGTCGACTAGTCACCGACTATTGAAACGATTAGTCGACTAATCGGATAATTATTAGATTTTTTTTTTTAATTAGCATGAGATTGCTTTAATTATGTGGAAAATTATAATCAACACAAGAAAAGTGGGTACTTCAATGAAAAATGCATCTTTTATTAAACTTTGCTGCTGACCGGCCGATTTATACTAAAAGTAAATAAAAATGTCCTGTCTAAAACCAATTAGGCACAGTGCTCGGTCAGTATAGACATAAATGCATGAATAAAGAAACCTCTATCCATTTTTAAAGGACAGGCACATGTGTTTTATAAGAAAAAATAAGTTAAAATCAAGTATACATTTTTTTCCTGTAAACCAGGGGCAGGCACATTAGCAGCAATAAAACAGTAAACAAAAATATTAAGTTCATTTTGTGAGATACATTCAGTGGTCAATCTGTTGCAAAAGAACTTTACAACTCTCAACATAATTGCCTGTGTGTGCATTTTAAACAATTACCTTCAGAAATGATGTACTGTATTTCTGCTCCATCAAGAGGGTTAAATGGGTTCTGGATGGCGGGATGTAGTCTGGATTGAACTGGGTTATCATTTGTTGAAACCCAGCACCATCGACCATGGAGAGTGGCCTCATATCATAGATCAGCATCTGCAATACTGACTCAGTGAGGGCAGTCGCCTGTTGTGGGGGGCACGTCTGCTTCTTTTGCAGAAAGGGGTCCATGGTGGCTCTCTTCTTCAGACTGCATGCATTTAATTTAAAATACTTTTGTCAGGCACAGTCGGGCATAACATTAAATCTCTCTTTTTAAGCAAAAATACGCTTACAAAATGTACATCCAAAACAGAACGCATTGGCTTCCATGTTATTTAAATCTTACCGAGGCGAGTCAGACTCCGTTTCATTCAACTGTCGAACGTCATTTCTCTTTAAAATGTTCGTGCATCACCGAGGTGCTGCCATGATACGCAAGGACTGCTTTGCAAACCACGCAGGTCATCTTTTTATTCGGCGTATCCAGGCTAAAATGCTCCCAAACTTTAGATGTTTTGGTACGCGCAGCTGCTGACATTTTTAACTTTAGGCGGAGTACAGTAACTGAAATCAATCAAAAAAACACTTCCCGTGAGAACATCTGAGCATCGTCTCAGGCCTGGACACCGTACCTAGTGTATCTCGCCATCCAGTCAGACAAAGACACATTTGGGCTGTATTTACTAATTAGGCGTTTATTTAAGCAATTCCGAGTAAAAGAGGTTGAACAAAATGAGCATTTATCAGATTTGTATATTTTATCATGTAAAGAATTTCAGACACCAAGTATCCCTTTCTTTCAGCTTAGTTATGCCCAACTCTGTGTTGGTCCGCTACATAAAATCCAAATAAAAAATGGTTGTAATGCGACGAAACGTTAAAAGAAAAAAAGTGAAAGGAGAATAAGATGTACATGTGGGACTTTTTCTGTTCATGTTTAGGGCTGAAGTGAGGGCGTTCAGACAAGCTGCTTCGTTTACCTCCTGCTGGGCAACCAACCTAAATCCATTTACATCTCTGAGCTGTTGTGAGGCTGCACAAACACACACACACACACGTATATAAACACAGCAGTAACAGGTTCTTATATGCAGACACGTGTGCAGTTTTTTTTATACGTCATTATATCTGCAAAAGCAAGAGCTGAAAATCAAGAATCAGTGTGATGGCTGTTGTCGTGTCCCGTCTAGTGCTTTTCTCCTACTCCCATCTGATAAAACACTCAGCTTTCCAAACAAATGCCATCAACATTATTTACCTCAGACGTTAATCGTCTCTCTGTAAATGTCTTTAACTTTTCAAAGTCTGCTGCGCATGGACTGCTTTCATCAGCAGGTCAAAGGGCAGCGGGCACGACGACTCGGGAAAACATAAATCAACGTGCAAAAAAAAACCAAACGCCATCAACACACACAGGCCGGCCCTCGTTAAGCTTTCAAACTCACCTCAAGCCTCCATGGGTGACTGATGCCGCTGGCTTATGATGGATTAGCAGACCAAACAACAAAGTCTGGCCGAGGGCTTTCTCAAACGGCGAATGAGCACCTCGTTGTTTGAATTGAAACACATCGGATTAGGCGGCAGCGTGGGGGGAGGAGCTTGGCGGATTCAGCGATGAGCTTGTTGACAGGTGAGCCAATCATTAACTGAAGCGGTCTCAGTAAGGGATCGGTAAACTCTTACAGAGATTGGCCAACAAACCTCATCGAACACTGATTAGTCTTCTTTTTTCATAATATTACTGCCTTACGTTTAGGAATTTTTATTCAGTGAGCCGACAAGACGTGTGAAAGTCACGGCTGAAACTTTGAGAGCACTTTAAGACCTTATCAGTTCTTCCTTCGTTTCGTTGCAACTCCCTGGTAGTCCACAAAATGTTCACTTAAACATTAACTGGAAACTAAAAGAGGCTTTTCTTTGTCAGAGGTTCAGGTGAGAATGTTAATACTTTACTACAAGGCTGGTTTTCTGCTCTAAAAGGTATTTGAAAGGGAAGAGAATCCCTTGGAGGACTGGAAGATAATTCCAAATCATAATAAGGAGAAGAGAAAAAACCAAATTACTATTAGGTGAGGCACCTTCAAGGGATTATTCTGACTGTTTGAAGTTATTGTCAGTGATCTGTAGCAGAAAGACGTCATGAGTCAAAGAAAGGTTTAGAGAAGTGGAAAAATTCCTGAGTGGTAGCAGATTAACAGCAAATCAGTCGGAGGGCCAGCTTTTAACTCAAACTGAACTTGTTCAGCAGATATTATGCATATATTAAATGTCTCAACTCTTAAAAGATATCACTTAAAAGGGTCTCACTCACTTACTTTTTCAATAAACCTGCTGTGGCCTCTAGTGTGACTGAATGCCCCCCGAGAGTCTTTTCTGAGGGAACAATGCTCCCGCGCTCCTGTTTCAGGAGGTTGAAGTCTGCCGGAGGAGTGGGTGGGTGGGAAGACATGTCTGACTCAATAATATTCATGAAACATCTCGCCTCTGATTGGCTAATAGCATCGTGGCTAACTAACATAAAGTCATACTTCGCTGGTGTTGCTTCCTCAGCTTTTCTTTCCTAAGTAAAAAAAATACAACAATGACGTGTTATCCCCACAACTACGACAAGCCCGAACGTGTTCCGCCTTGTTGTGGGGTTGTTAACGTTTAGCTTCTACTAGCAGAAACGCGCTCTGCTCTCTCCTGGCCGCAAAAATCAATACAGCCTTCCCGGGGGGCGTTTCGCAAGCCAAATGTCAGTGTCAATGTCAGGCCACGGATACCAACTTTCTCTGTGACGTAGAAGAGACTGGCTTTTTCTGACTCGCTGGTTTTCCGGTCCATTTCCTTTCTTCGGCTAATGCAGGCAATGGGGCTTGGAGAAAAATATCCCTTCCAGCATGCATACGCAACTCCGAGTGACCAACTGTCATGTTTTCGTATTGAGGACCCAAATGCAGAAAATAAATAAGAATGTTTTAATAATAATAAAACAAGGACTTAAAAAACTCAGGAGGATCAAAAAACCGCAGCAATGGCAAAACAGGAACCAAGAAGGGAAGGTAGACAGGCAACAGGGAAGGCAGGAACCAGAGAGGGAAGAATGACAATGAACCAGCGAGTTGTGACTAAGTGAGAACCGAATATATACTGAGGGGAGAGTGAGGAAGTGAACAGAGAAGGAGCAGGAGACCAATTAGTGAAAGCAGATGTAGGTGAGGGCAATGAGTGAAACTGGGTAAGGAGCAGAGTGGCGGGTAGACAAGAAAGGTTAGGAAAACAGAAAACTCTTAAGAAACTTGAAACTATCTAAAGATAAGACTAAGGAGAACTCTAAGGGAAACTTAAGGAAACACTGGAGAACAGAAGGAAGAATTAAATAAAGAGATAAACTAAGGAAACACAAATGAGAAGGTGGACATAGACAGAGGTGAATACTAAAGAGGAATTAAATATAACAAAACTAACTGGGACTAATAAAGGATAAGTATTAATAGGAACTTGGGAAAATAAAGAGACACAGACAAGGGCAACCAAACACAAGACCACCAGAGGGAGAAAAAAACGCAGTGGAAGGAAATAAACTCAAACCCAAAACCCCAGGAACCCAACACCAATGGTATTTCACGAAGGTCAAGTACTACACGGTTTCTCAGTGAACGAGACCTTCAAGTTCAAGTCGCCATTTTCCAGAAACGGAGAGAAAAGCGTCAAACTCTGACTTGCATCAAACTCTATACACAAAGGAAAAACTGTGACTGGTGCTTTAAAGACTTGAAACTTGACTTAGACTCATGCTCTAAATCAGGGGTGTCAAAAGTGTGGCATGTTGGCCCTTTCCAGCCCTCTGAATAATTTGTTCATTGTACTATATTATTAAGTAGGTAAAAATAAAAGAAATGGCACATTGAATGTATTTCTTAGTATTCTGTTTTAAAAATGTATTTTTGTGGCCTGCAAGTGCTTTCAATCGGACAATTTTGGCCTTCATAGCCAAAGGTTTGGACACCGCTGCTCTGGATAATAGAGACTTGAATTAGACTTGTGAGCTGGGACTCAAGTCTCATTAACAATCTTCTGTGATGAGTAGTTAAAGCCAGTGGGTATGTTAGCTACAGAGCGTAGCCCTGACTGGTGGCGTGCCACATGTAAATGTTTTCCTTCCACATGATTATCAGCCCAAAAATAAACAACTGTTAAGCTAGCAGCATCACTACAGAACTCCGGCTGGCTTCTAAAAATGAAAGACCTTCCTTTTCTGTTTATTCAGAAATTCTGACTATTTGGTCGTTTAATCACCAAACTACACCTTGTTCATCATGTTGGAACTTATAATTACTTTGGAACATGTTTAGACTTGATAATATCAGCAAATCCAACTGCTCAAAGTAAGAGAATAAAGGGGATTAGCAGGTATTAACTAAGTCCATACAAAGACAAAATAAACAGCGTTTGATTCCATCAAAAAAAATCTAAATTAACTTTTGCGAATCTCCTTCTCCTAAACAGAAATCATTCCAATGAGGGAAATATTATGCTTTTTAAATTTTCCAAATAATTTAGAGCAACTCATAACACGAGTCTACTCACATTATGTCCACACAGACATCAGCTGATCTTTTCAGAAAACAGCTAAAACAAGGATGTCCATCTGATTGCTGTTAGCATTTTACTGCCCTGAGCCTTGAGTTACTTTTCTACAAACTCACTGCGACAAGACATCTTTCAACTACAGGCAAGGGAAAAAATTAATTCACAGAATCTCACTTTAAAAACTTTGAATTATCCTTTCAGGGTGGCTTATTCTAAAGTGATCTGGCTCCGACATTGTTTTCATTTTTTTTTTATTGAATTCTCTTTCAGTTCTCCAAATGATTCTCTTTATACCAGAAAGCCTAGCTCTAAGCAAAAAATCTCAAACTATCCGTTGCAAAAGACAAGAACAAAAGTTTATGGCTCATCCGTCACAGATTTTCAGTTAGTTTCCCTTGTATTTAATCCATGCTGGACGCTGGCTTTCCGTTGAATTCGGTGTGTGATCAGGCCACAAGTGGAACATTCAGATTGTGAGTCAGAGAACACAGGGGGAGTGAACAGCAGCGGTTGGTTAGATTCGAAGCTTGGGGCTGTTTCCTGGATGAAGGGTCACTGACCTGCCCAGTGGTCTAAAGAATGACTCACTCACTCTTCGCCTAAAACTAACAGATACATATCATGAGAGATCTTTAGTGCATTTGCACATACCGAGTTGCACATTAATACAGGTTTAGCCTAATTTTGGGTTGAACAGCGGTGAAGCCTTGCAGCAAAAAGGTCCTGGGTTCATATCTCGCCCTGGGGTACTGTTACGTAAGTTGGTCTTTCTAAATTGACCTTAAGTATGTGTGTGAGTGATTGCTTGTCCTGTGTTTTTCTGTGTCAGGATGGAGTACTCAAGTCCTGGACTCTGAGTCAAGTCCTCACTCCAGTCATGTTTAAGGGACTTGTGACTTGGCTACAATAGCACGTCGATGACTTGCACTTGGAGTCCGATTTGTAACGTTAGGACTTGGACTCAGCCTCTGATATATGAAATTGCCATTAATGGAATTAGCATGTAGCCAATGCTAATGTTAGCTTTTTATATTAGGTCAGATTACAGCACAAACTTAACAACTTTCCAAAGCCTAGTGTACAGGTGACATGTCGATTATTGTTTTCACATTTATTCTAAGCATGGGGTAAAATAAAAACAGATCACCCATTTTTTCCCCCTCCATAATGAAACCGGTTATAATTTAACGGACAGTCTGTGTTTAGAAGTGATCCAGGCTGGCATACTAACCTATAATTGTGAACCTGCACCGCTTCCCACAGCCCAGCAAACCACATTAATTCCCATTATTCTGCACAGGCCAAACCGGTTTTCTGGTTCTGTTAGAAAAACATCCCAGACAAGCCTGTGTGGTCACAAACCTCTTTGGAAAATACCTAAATCCTTTTCACTTTTATTTGCAAAGAAGAAAAACATACCGAACCATTAAACTCAAGGGACCGACAGCAGGTCCCAATGGACGTAAGAACTTTCCAAAAAGAAACAGAAAAACACCAAACACGTGAAGAGAGGCCCTTTACGACTTTTCAGCTCATCTACATTCCAAAACAGTCAAACAGAGACAAAATCATAGTAGTCACACTGTACCTGCATTGAGCATGGTAAAAGGGATATCCGGCGTGAGGTATGTGGTTGCAATAGCTAGACTGATTCCACATGATGCTTCTCTTGTTCCAATTAACGACAGTTCCCAAGTGCTCAGGATGTTTCTCGCGACTCTCTATTTCTAGTGCCGTGGAAACTGACTCAGGCACATAAATCGGCACCACTTGTTTCGTGACTCCATGGGAAGGGAGCGAGAGATCTCGGCGGGTTTGAAGGGTGACTCGATGAGGCGAGAGAGTGATCCGAGGTGCTGAATCCAACTGGGGATGAGATGATGTCGGCTGAGTCAGGTCTGGACACCTGGAAATGAGTCGTCTTCCTCAGCAGAGTCTGGGAGGACAGCCTCAGGTGACGAGTGAAATCACAGGTTACTCCCGTCGTCCTGCCTCAAGCCAGTTATTTTCCCAGTAAGTTTCAGGTGCAGACAGGATAGCGGATGCCTCTTACACCATGTGATGAAGCATGTGTCATCGCCTTGCATCTCAGCGATTCAAAACAAACCGCCAGAGTTTCCAACCTCACAGGTTTAGCACTCCATCTGACATGACTTCAAGATGACCGGGAGTTTACTTAATATTCTCTGACACCAATTAGAGGCAGTTTATGCCATCTACTCAAGAGTTATTACCTCTCTAAACTTCCCAGGTGCCACAATCTGTCTCTCGCTGATATGAGTAGGTTAAAATCCAGAGCTTAGCGTCCCTCCGCTGTATCCACTTCTCCTCTGAGACAGCTGCCGCCGTCACAAGCGTTTATCTTCCAAATTACAGGATCCTCGCTGGCTCTCCAGCCTCGTGAAGCGACAGCAGCGCACAGAGCTGATCAACTGAGCACAGCAACAGAAAGGAAGGGGAGAAGGAGAGAAAGGCAGGATATGGCAGCGGGAGAGTGAAAATACCAGGAAAGAGAGAGAGAGAGAGAGAGAGAGAGAGAGAGAGAGAGAGAGAAAGAGAAACAGAAAGAGAGAGGGAGAGGGAGAGAAAGAGATCACCGGAGTGGAGCTACGTTCTCCTTTCCCGTGAGATGCTCATGTGGCAGGATACACACCGCTGGCAGGAGGAGAATGTGTGTGAGTGAGAGTATGTGATACAGAAGGAAGAACATAATACTATGTAAATGCTCTCAAAAAGATGAATAATTTACGACCCGATGGAATACACTTGCACAAACACCTTCCCAACCGTTTGTCCTGCCTAAAAAGGAAACCGTTCTGTGGGATTCATGAGATCCAGATTTGCTGGTAGGCCGCCACATGGTCATTTGACATTCTGAAAAACAGAATTTCAATGACTCGCAGTTGCTCACCAAGTTTGACTGCTTTGTTAGCCGCTTCACAGCTTGGGTTATACACCAAATTGCAATGTTAATTTGACCAAGAGGATTGGTATCGATAATTAACCAACTGTGTTTTTTCATCTTGCCCAAAGCCAACAGGAAAAAACACAGCTTCACACATAATGACATCCTTTCCTACTAAGACATCCATGGAAAATCTGCTGGTGACCAGAATTTCCAGTATGCTCTACCCTGACTATTGACTAGGCGTTCAGAAACTCTATAATCTGATCGGACGACAGCACTCTTCGGTGAGGAAGCTGTTACTAAGGGAAGATTCATGATTGGCTGTTTTTGCAACAGTGCGACGTTTAAAAGTCTGAGGAAGCACATATACGTAAGAAACTATTTCAAATTAAACCGTGTTTTCTATGATACGTTAAAACATGTCTGTGGTTTAACTAGGCTGTGAGAGAGAGAAAGACTTTCAGCAGAAAACAAGAAGATGTTTTTATAGGAGTATGAATCTAAAAACTGCAATAACAAATTTCTACGACTTCAAAGTCTTCACTGCTGTGAAAACGAATTCAAATTTCTGGGTGTGTGCTAAATAATTAGTACAAGCCAACTGCTAATGCTTGTGACGCTACCACTAACTTAGCATCACCGACATGTTGTTAGCTTGCAGGCTATAGCAGTACGTCTGTAAGTCCAAGGACTGTATATTATTTTAAATTGTAATATAAAAAAATATATGTAAAAATAAACACTGAATACACACATTGACTATACCTGTGACCCTTCAACTAAGCTGGTAGTCCACTGTCATCAGCCATCTTTGAATTTGGAGTATCTCGCATTTGGTGGAATCTATGGTTTGATTACTAGCCCCCTTGACATAATTTCAATATTTGTCCACTTGTACCCACAAACTTGAAATCGTGTTCATAGCAGTGAAGACTTTGAAGTCATAGAAAGTAGAGTTATATTCACAAGACCTTGCACTCGCAGTTTTTAGATCCATACTCGTATAAAAACATTCCTAATCCGCACAATTTCTCGGATATATGACAGAAGAATTGTGTGTACAACACTTTTGACGTTCAAGTATAAATACGAATGATTAGAATCATGCACACAGTTGTTTTACTCCATGATTATCTATATTTTCCATGTCGGACACACAAGGAAGCCAGCCATGGTAATACTGCTAATCGTTAATGTAACTTAGTAAAGATAGATTTCCTTTGACAGTTGGATGGGATAATAAGAGAATTCAACAAGCCATGCTCAAACTTTTTTCTAACCAATTTAAACCAGTTAAACAAAACAAATTGAACAACAGACTTTAAAAACAACCTCCAACACAAGTTTGTGGCGATTTTTGTTTCATTTTACTAACTAGCTGCTAATGTTTTTATGATCGGTTGAGGCAAATGTATTCAGATCATTCAAAAACATTACAGTTAAATTGCTGTGTAATTTGACAGCTAACATAATGATGTCTAGCCATGGTTGTGTGTAATAGATATAGGTACATATCTGCCTAGGTAGTGTGACTTTCTGTGGTTAAATGCATGTGTACATTGGTTTTTCCCCACAGAGGTCAGGGACCTGCTTTTTTTAAGGATAACTAAATGGGTAAGTTCGACAAGTTCCCACATGTGTTGACAACATCACTGGTTCCCATTCTGAAGTTCTTACACCTCTAAAGACGGGTCACCAAAGGTCACACTGTGTGGACAAGCTCAGGAATGCAGCTGATGCAACCTTCTGGACATAGTAACAAGAAAAATTCTGTCTTTCACACTGAAAATAAATAAATCTGACCTACAAAACCATTGCTTTAATACAGATTTTTCTATTCATAAAAAAAGCGTTTCCATTGAAAGTCTGAAAAATATGTAGTTTGACAGATTGCAGCTAAACATGTTTATCATTAAAATAAAAGACAGACAGACAGAAATGAAAGCCGACAGGAGATTGAGGCCCTCAGTTTAACTCCAAAGCAGGACCTCATCCTGACTCAGGTATTAAGTCTGCAGGTTTAGTGGACACCTCTGTGGTGCTAAACAGAGTTCTGCATGTTACACAACTGCTAAGATGGGTCCAGCTATGGCAGGTAAAAGATCAGTGACTACAACTACCATCCATCAAAACATAAGTCTCTAAACTTCATTTAATATTCTATTGAACAAACATTATTTCTAATTGGTTTAAAATTGTCCAGTTCCAATCTCTGGCTGATTGAATTGTGAATTTCCTACCAACAATGTTCCCAGAGCCTTTGAGAGAAATAGGCCCACAGCATCACATATCCTCCATCATGCTTTACAGTAAGCATGGGGAGGCGTTTAATATTTTTATCCTTTGTTTCATGCATACCAAAAGGCTCAATCTTGGTTGCATCTGACCAAAGAAAAGAGCTCCAGATAAATTAATGGAAGAGTTTAGCAAACTTCATATGTTTATCTTTAAGATCCTCATGGACAACTGGCTGTTAAGTAGATAGACATGTCCTCACCTATGAATATCAAGACACATCCTCCTTACTGAAATTGCATCTTCGCTTGTTGTTCCCATCATGAAGAGGCCTCTTATTTATACAAGGAAGGTCCTTGTCCCTGTGTGCATTTGCAAACAGCAATTTGCAAATGCTGTTTTGGAGCCATTATTCCAAAACCAACATCTGGAGTAAATGTTTGTTTTGGAGTAATGGCTTCCTCCTCGCTGAGTGGCCTTTCAGCCCATGTCCGTACAGGACAGATCTCACTGTGGATGACACCATCTTACCAGCTTTCATCTCTGGGACACAGAACTCGTTTCCTTCCTAAGCGGTATGACTGTTGGACATTCCCACTTTGTCTATACTTGCATATAATTGTTTGAAAAGATGAACGTGGCATCTTCAAGCATCTGGAAATTGTTCCCAAGAAAGAACCAGGCTTGTGCAGCTCCACAATTCTCCTCCTGGTATCTTGGCTGATTTCTTTTGACTTTCCAATAGTGTCAAACTAGAAAGCGGTGTGTTCCAAGTGTGGCCTTAAAATATACCCCTGGGTGTGCTTCCAAGTAAATGTGCAATATGTAAGAATTTTAAAGTGAAATAATCACACAACAGTCTAAGAATGTTCAGTCTCAATCATGTTTGACGGAAGGTTACATTTAAACAGATTTCCTTCTCAGCAGGCTGGGTGGTTACAAGTTTTTCTCCTTTTAAAAAGGCCGCAAAGGGAAGTAGTCATTGTTTACAATCGGTCCCGCCTCCATTCTTCCTGGTTCCAGAGCCAATCACATGTGAGCCCGCAAGGTTGACAAGTCTTCAACACAAACACTGCGCTGGCATTTGTAATTCCACACCGACCCGACTAGAGGCTAATGTTGAGCTAACAATGCTAGCAGTAAATTAGGGGGGGGGGGGGAATAGTCGGCTCTAAAAGTATCTTAAGCTACTTTTTTCAATAACCAACAACTCGATATTGCAGTGAAATGTATTTATCTACTTATCAACTTACTCTCTATGACTCGTCTTCGCTCGTCATCTTGAATCTTCAATCTATTTTTTTCTCTCATTATTGTGGCATTTAGCAAATAGAAAGGATTTTGGTCATTCTAACTGACCTAAAACAGGAGAAGTTTGGTCTGGTTTAACTTCAGACGGTGAGTAAAAAAAAAGGTCTGTGTGTCTTTTTATTCGCCGTATGTAAACTTCTGGTTTCAACAGGAAATGCATAAAAAGAAGGGTTTAAATTACAACGATGATTCAGTTCCGTTTATTATATAGACCCCGTCAGGGTTGATCTGAGATTCTCTCTCTACAATAAGTTCACGTTGTTGTTTGCACATTTTTTACTACACAAGGTGGCAATAATTCTTGGTGCTGTATGCGATATTAATGTTAAAGAAACATTTACATAAAACAGAGGAGGCCTAAACCAGCAAAAGCCATTTTACCACTGGAATTCTTTCTTATTATAAGCCTTTTGTTGTGATCAAAGTAAGAAAGATTCTCCCTTGCTGAATCTAGCCACTACAAGAAATCACACCATCAAAGTTTCTAACTAGTGAAGAAGCATAACTAATGAACAAATGCGTGCAAAAAAAGTTCTGGTTTTCCAGTGCAGCATGCATACTCACTGGTCGTTCACATCTTGCAGCGTGTTTACATGTACTTACTCCTATCTTGCATCACCATATCCTGTGTGAAGATGAATCCCCTCAGCTTAATGGTTAACGTGAAGGCCTGTGGCATTCATTTGCAGCTCAACTAGCTTTTCATTCATTACAACCGCTGACATCAACGCGGACTAGAACAGTGTTTCCCCTAACGAGGTTCAAACGTTTCCCCGGCGCTAACACACCTGATTCAGATGATTCTAGTTCAGCAAAAGCCTGTTGGAATCAGGTGTGCTGAAACACGGAAACATCTAAAACATGCAGGGCAGTGTGCCTTAAGGACCAGGGCTGGAAAACGCTGGTCTGGAATGTGTAAAGCAGAAAATATGTCATCTAAAAAGAACACAAATAATCTTAAAAGCATCAAATCCTAAAAACGGTCGGCCGCGTGTGCCTCGAGTTTGTGTTTGTTGGGTTTGAGATGCGGGTGTGGCATGGTGCGGGCCAATACCCGCATTTTTATTCATGTGATAGTCCAGAAGGAGGAAGGGAAACAAAAGATAGGAAAGCAGGGTGGAGCTCATGGAAAGGAAGAAGGAAGGAAGCAAGGGAGGGAGGGTAAAAGGAAAAAAAAAAGAGAGAAAGAGGATTGGGAGGGGTGGACGAAAACAAGGAGGTTGGCCTGCACAAGCCTCGGCATTTGTTTTTGCTGTAAAATTTCATTCTTATCAGGGTAAGGAAACACAGGGGACCCTGCTGCTGCGTCTTCCCCGTCTCTCTCCGTCTCTGTGTTTTGTTATCCCTGTTTGAAGAGGCAGGTGGACACAATCCACCCCCACGCAGATGCATTCAAACATGAGCCGTGCTCTCCTAATTTCCAGCAACGCTTCGCCGTCGACAGAGACGAGGAAAACTTAAAGGGACATCGTGCATGCAGACAAAGAGAAACCAACATCTCACCTGAACATAGGAATAAAAAATGAAGCGGTCTTTAAAAGAAAAAAAATCTAACGTGCACATAGCCTTCAGCACAGGTGCAGGAGATGCCGCCTTGCAGACATTTGACAGCTGTGTTAAATCGTTATGTCAGTAGGTGTGACGCCAGGGGTGCGATTGGGCCTGTGGTCCAGCTTATCTGGATTTTACAGACTAAAACCCCCATCGCCACTGGTTTTAAAATGCACAAACACAACCTCCAAACACACCTCGACTGCCTCATCCCTGTGGTCAAGGTCACAGCTGAGCCCAGATCTCTGAAAATCCTTAAAAACACCACTTATTTTTTTCCCTCAGAGCAAATATGACCCAGCGAAGAAGGCAGATTAAGGGCTGATGCCAATCAGAACAACTCGCTCGATAACCTGGGATTTCCATTTTAAATTCTGATCTTGACGATAACATGGTAGTTTTCCCCGTTTTTTCTTCAGAAACCACATGAAAATGCAGCTGCCAGCTCAGACAAGCACTCACTAAATATCTCCATCAACAGCCTCCTCACTAACAGCTCTGAACATTCAGAATACAGCACAGCCACAGTAACGGGTTGGACCCCCTTTCACCTTCAGGACTTTAATTCTTCGCATACATTTGACAACAAGTCAGAAATATCTCTCCAAGACGTTCGTCTGTATTGACATAATAGCATGGCGCAGATTCATTGGCCCTACATCCCATGATGCAAATCTCCCGTTCCACCACACCTCAAAAGGTGCTCTGCTGAATTGAGATCTGGTGACGGTGGAGGCCTTTGGAGTACAGGGAACTAAAATATCACGTTCAAGAAGCAAGTTTGAGATCATTTGAGCTTTGTGAAATAGAGCATTAAAATACTGGAAGCAGCCAATAAGAAGATGGGTGCACTGTGGTCATTAAGTGATGGACGTGGTCAGCAGTATTACTCGGGTAACCTGTAGCCTTTAAATAATACTTGTTGGTACCAAGGGGCTCACCACCAGCCTTACCTGAACCATTCAGGCTTCATGGTTGTTAACCCTAAATTCGGACCCCAATACTGTTTTTGAATGTGGCGGCTGAAATTGAGATTCAGCAGATCAAGAAACGTTTTTTTCCCAATCGGTTATTGAATTTAAGTGACCCTGTGCGACCTGTAACATTCATGCTGTTCTTAGCTGACAGGAGTGATACCTAAAATGCTCTTCTGCTGCAAACGCCCATCTGCTTTCAGGTTCAGCAATAGTTGAACAGGGCATTTTCGTCCAGAAGACCACCTCTCACTGGACGTTTTCTCTTTTTCAGAACACTCTCTGCAAATCAGAGACGGTTGCGAGTAAAAATCCCAGTAGATCAGCAGTTTCTGAAATACCCCTTTCTTTTCCATTCTGATGCTCGGTTTGAACTTCAGCAAGTCGCCATAACCACGTCAAGCATTTAGTGGCTGCCGTCGCTCAGGAGGTAGGAGTTTGTCCAGTAACCGGTGGGTTGCTGGTTCGAACCCCAGTTCCGTCCGAGGCCTGTATGGCAGCCTCGCTTCTGTCAAGGCAAGCTGTGGCTACCATGTAGCCTACCAACATGTGTGCGTGGATGTGTGAATGGTTAAATATAGTGTAAAGCGTTTTGCAGTTGTAGTGTCTGGCCTCTGGTTGTGTTTGCCTCAGGTCTCCTACATGGAAACCATCTAGAGAGGAAGAGTTATGGGTTCCGGCACAATATTAAAAAGGTCAAGGACAATGCATGGGAACACATGGTGGGAAAGATAAGGCTATATGTTGGGGACACCAATGTGTTGTAATGCATGTGTTCAGTGGTCTATATAAGACGCTGTGTCCGAGGACCAGTAGGAATTGTTTAATGATTAGGCCACGATTTCTCATGATTAGGCCGTTGTGATATGTACTGCAGTTCTAGATAAAATCGTTCGCCGTTCTATACTGTAGCCGTTTTTCCAGAGCCTTATTCCCAAATCATCATCCCGGCACTTTGAAGATGACCACCAACTGTATACAACACAGTCCTCAGTCTGAAAACGCGCTATGCGAATGCAGGTCATTTACCATTTACCATATCACTGACTGATTGGCTGTCGAGTAAGCAATTGAAGAATAAAAATGGCCAGTGGGTGTATATTTGCTTGGGTCAAAATATTTAGAACATAACCCAGACTTGTAAATCAACTACACCTTGGTTGACTGAGACGTTCTTTTCCCTTCTTACTTTTAGCTTTCTCACCAGGACCTGAATCAGTCAAACAGGAACAGACCTCATGGAAAAAGGTTACAGATACAATAAAGATATTCATATCAGAAAATTAAAAACCCTGCAGAGAAAAATCTTTTAAAATTCAAAAGAAAGGAATCTGTAGCGTAGGCAGCAGAACGCATTAGTGTTTGTCCTTGTGTATCTCAGTGTTGGGATGGGTAGAGGGTGGGGGGCAGTATGTCAACAACTCAAGGGATCTTTTGATCCACATTCCTCAATCTTAAGTTACACACAATCCAAATATTAATACTTCTCCCTCTGATGTCTTTGCTTTCCTCGCGCCTAAAGGCCACACATCTCTCTAGCTTCAGCCTGACACCACAATTGGTAGACAAATATTTAAAAGGATCTAATCCACAGTCTTGAAATATTCACAAAACGGAGAGAGAAAGGAAAGAGTTTCCATGGCAAATCTATCAGTTTGTGGTAGTAAATAAGGAATACAGGCACAGAAAGACACACCATGTCAAATCAAAAGCCATTAATGCAACAAGTCAGGGATGCCAAACTTTTTGTCACCCCTACCAGAAAGAGCTGACAACCTCTTTTTCCAGTAGGACAGCACTACTACAACCTTACACAAGGCGGCAGCACATAGAGAGGTTTCTTTGACCATTGATATTTGTACAGTCTCTTAGGCCATTTTCTCTCCACTTAGATTTTTTTTTAACCAGGACTTAGGTTAGGGGATTGAGATGTCAATACAATAACTGATTTTGAATTTATTTTTTTGTGGCTAGGGAACTCTTTCTGTGTTGATTTGCCTATATGGTCTAAACATTGTGCTGCTGAAAGACTAATTTTATTGGTAGAGGCAAATAGATTTCTATGTAAAATCTCCCTGCACTTCAAGGAATTTATGATTCCAAAACTCCCAGGACCTTTGAAGGTGACACAGGCCCACAGCATCATAGGTCCTCACCTGTACAGTAGGTATGAGGGGCTTTTCCACATGTTCATCCTTTATTATATTCCAGATGCACCTGGACTGACAAACACACAGAGTTCCAATTGGAGTTTTAATAGAGTTAATCAAACTTAACATGCATTTGATATTGTAGGACCGAAAAAACTTTTTCTCTGGCATTCCATCCAAACAACCTGATGCCCCTCCTTGCACAGCTCTTTAACAGGGACCTTTGGATAGTTCTTACTCTAACTCCCTTCCCACCAAGCCCTTGCATCAGGGTGGCAAGATAAATTTGGGTCCTTTTCCACCCTTGTTTGTAACAGTACCGTGTGTTTTAAACTTTCTGATGTGTGCTCTAACGCCTGGTTCACACAGCAATGTAATTATGCAGATTTCTGATCTGATTCTCCCTTTCTGGCAATCTTAAGGACACCCCGATTATCGTGATGGCTCTAAAGAAAATCTTATCAGATATTCCTGCCGTGTGCGGTGTGTTCAGAGTGCTCTGGTCTGCTCGGTAAGACGTCGGGACCGCTCCGATCACAAATCTGGGATATTTTACAGGTTGGATTGTCTTAGCCTGACATTGAAGTGTGTGCGGTGTGTTTCGAGGACAAACGAACACTCAGCCTGTTGAAAGTGCCGTGTAGCCAATCAGACAGCAAGGTGACGGGTAGCGATACGTCTTGGAAGCGTCTAGCCTGCCAAACTAGAAAGGAGACGCGAGCACGGAACGAGGGGACACCAAAATCAAAACTACAGTGTGTGTGGCCACACACTGTAGGACCAAAACCGTTACATACGTAATTTCTTTTTCCAGCCGTGTGTGGTCTCTCAGGTTGAAAAAAAATCTTGCAACAATTTTAAAATCTTGCCGTGTGAACCAGGCCTTACAGTATAGGCAAGTAGCTATTTCCTTGTAGCTATAGACACACCAGCCTAACTTTAATGGCATGTTCTCTCTTATTTCCCATTTTGAGTAGTAGGTAAGTCAAATCAGCAAATTTGTCAGATAGAAACGGAAAGACAGACACAGACTGTGATAAACCTGTAAAACTGAATTGTAATTTTAAAATGCCCAAAGCACATTTGTTGTTTTAGAGCAGTGATTCTCAACTGGTGGGGCGGACACGCTCCTGGGGGGGGCGCCAGTAGGCTACAGGATAGGAGGGAAAAAAATGGAAAAAAAAAATTAGCAATTTTTTTTTTTATTATTAAACTACTATCATAAAAAGTTCTAGTTTTGTATATACATAACTCCTGAATAGAAATTAAAATGTGTTTGGACTGATTTAAAAAAAAGAAGTTTTGAACAAATTTGATTTGTTTGTTGATCAGGAGCGCAAATGCAGGTGATAAGCGGTTTCAGCGAGTCACACTGAAGTTCGCTGGCTCTCCAGGGGGGCGGGTGTTACAGCGGTTGTATGAGATAGAGGACGTGAAGTGGTTTTTGACAGAAATCAAATCAGATCTGGTGAAGCATCTGGATGAGACAATATGTGGCTTGCGTCTCTGTCCTATTTGATCTATATTGGACCGCTTGAATGGCCTTAAACTGTCTTTGTAAGGCCGCGAGACTCATACTTTGCTCATTGCAGACAAAGTGCACGCCTTCACTCAAACTAGACCTCTGGCATCATGGCCGCATCAGTGGAGGGAACTGCAACATGTTCCCCAGCCTTGTAGACTTTATCACTGATGCAGCCACGTCACACGATTTCTCCTCTCTATTTCAATCAGCGTCTGAGCGCCTGTCAGCAATGAGAAAACAATTTGCGAAGTACTATAAAGAGGATTATTGCTCTTTTACGTGGGTTCGAGATCCGTTTGTGTCCACAGCAAATGAGCTGTCAATTTAGGGTGACCAACCGTCCTCTTTTCCCCGGACATGTCCACTTTTCATGTGCTGTCCGGGGCATCCGGGAAGATTTATAGACTGATGAAAATGTCCGGGTCTTTATTGTTTTTCATAGGACCATACTTAAACTGACTGGTGTGATGCATCCAGTATGACAGCCTTTCTCTCATGTAACATCCTCCCGAGCTGGTTCTGATCCGTTTATTGACGCCACAGACAGCAAGCTGTGCGCAGAGTTGCACCGCACCGCGTTGCACCGCACCGCGTTATCCTGCATTGTGCAACACAATTACGCAGCGCTGGGCCACGCAGCGCTGGGCCGAGTTACTGCTGTTTACAAGAAGTCAAAGCACAAGCTTCATGCACAAACCACAAAAGATATACTGTCAAGTCGCAACAAATCGGTGGCGGAGTGCACCATTCACATAGTGTGTGACAAAAGTGGCAAATAGCCCAAAGATCACATGAACACAAAAACTATAAAAAGGCTGAGCAAAGTGAGAGTTCATCTATAAACTGACTGGAGGATGAAGATGCAAACTAAACAGAGTAAGCACTTTTTTATTGTGTTTTTGAGTCTGCAGCTGTTTACTTTTATTACAGTGAAAAGAAAATGATACTTGTTTTCTCAGAAGATTATTTCAGATTTTTCTTCAGCTTTTGTCCAGTGCAATTTAAAAAGTAAACTAATATTGTTGCTGGTAACTTTTTTTAATTAAGAAGAGTAACTATTTCTATTATAATTTATTTCCAGAGATTATAAAATAATTTTCTTCTTGTAAAAGCCTTTTTGAAGTTTTTTATTTAACTAAACTTTTCTAACCACATTGAGAATGCACACTTTAAATTTGTTAAAATCAAAAGTCTTGGCCAAGTCCTGAAAGTGTTTCAGTACTGTGCCAGATGGCCTCTTTTTTGGAAATCAAAATATGATCACCCTATTGATATGCAGGACCAGCTTATTGAGCTAAAGAGTGACAGTAGACTGAAGGAACTCTTTAGCTCCTGTCCTCTTTTGTCATTCTGGGCAGCATTGATGCAGGAATATCCTCAATATCCTGATAGGCCTACTGATGATAATAATAATAATGTGGGCCTAAAAATAATAGCCTAGGGTGGGCTATCTATCTATCTATCTATGCAAGGTGGGGGGGGGGGGGCATTATGCGGGGAGGGGGGAGGGGGGAGGGGGGGTTCACTGGGGCCCCAACTGCAATGAGCCAGCTTTGGGGGGGCCCAGCTTGCAAAAGGTTGAGAACCCCTGTTTTAGAGGAACTGTTAAGAGTGCCAATAAGTCTGGCATCCCTCATTTATATTTTAATGTTTAACTTTTTAATACAATGAAAAAGGTTCAAGGTTCTTTATTTGCCATGTGTGAGTAAGGCCTAGAGTCCAAACACACTATACAGAGTTCTCCTAGTCAACAGAGAACAAATGTATGCACATAATTTTAAATATATATACTGGGCAAATGTAAAGTAGTTTATGATATTGCATATTTAGGAGTATTGTACATTTTCAGAAGCGTAAATGATGCTTAAGCCTGTTTCATAGATACTAATATACCACATCATTCATAACAGGTGCATGAATAAATGTACTCACGTAACATTAAAAAAGTATAAGCTTCATTAAAGTTTTTTTTTTTTGAAAATAATAATTAATAATAATTTTGAATAATAATAGTTCTCCACCATTTTACCAGCTACCGGTCGTCACATTATGCCTGAGCAGCTTTGAAATATCATGACTTTTAGGAATTGTTAGATAATATAGGAAATTAAATTACACCTTAACATCTGTGGAAAATGAGAAGCAATGGCACTGTGTCTGCCACTTCTATCCATCTATTCATGTGTCTTTATACCTGTCCTTCGTGTTCTCTTATAGATGTTCACAGGGGGTTGAATCCTTTCCCCGCTGGCATTAGATGAGAGGACCGATACGCCGGCCCCTGAATATATCAAAATAACTCACAGGAGAACGCATCTTAAAAAAAGCAGGTCTTTTTCTTCTGCAACTTTAAATCATCTATCAGCAATGAACAGCAATTCGTGAAACAGGAGAGACCAGTTTTTTTGATTCTCTGACCTTTAGTCTGGATTACCACCAGGTGCTTTAATTTCCTCTCACAATCCAATAACATCCATGTCAGGCTACTTGGAGATTTCAAAGCTAATTATGTGACCCTGTCATAGACAATCCACCGTCCTCTGTTTCTCCTCTCCTGACATAAGAAGAAGGGCACCATCATGGTACAGAAACAACTGTTGTTAAGTAGGCTATAAGCGGCTGAATATACCCAAGAAACCCTGAATTACAACTTTGATTCAGAAAAATTACGACAAATTTCCTCTAATATCTAATACCCCTCGTACATATGTACTTTTCCTTTGAAATTAACATTAAATAACTCTTCAACCACCTCAAATTACAAAATGTATTCCACATTATTTTGCTCATTTCTTCGCTTGATCTTACCTTACAGTAAAAGAAGAATATGAAACTACACATTTCTTTGGCAACACCTAGCTTGCGTAAAATAATGAAGTAATTCTGCCTGAGCACTTCAGCCATAACAGCTGTAATTCTAGAGACATACTTTAATATAGCTGAAGGGGGTAAGTATTTTAATACGCTGCAAGGCTGACTAACCAGCATCTACAAATACAGTGAATAAATACGTTTAATATGCACACCAACCACTTTATTGGCTACACCCTTGCTAATAATATAGCTGGACCCTCTTTTGCCGCCAGAACTGTGTTAACTCCACATGTTTTATGTGGATATTGGTGCTTACCGACTGATAGCGTCACACAGATTTGTTGCTGCACATCCGGGATGAGAGCCTCCTGTTTCACCACATAGCTGCACCACATAGTGGTTCTCGACCTTTTCATCCTCCGACCCACAAAGTAACAGTGGCAGACGCTTGACTGTACCATGCTTTACCAGCAACTCAATTAAGCAGGTGAATAATAACACAAACAGCAACAATAGCCGATACATTGACTCCTTATCTAGTTTAAGTACCGTTTATAATCTCTGCGAACATTTAGAGCATAAATATGGTTTATTGTTCATTTATTATTTAATTTGATTTCTGAAGGGGTTTATTCACGACCTCCAGTGGGGGTTCCCAACTTTAAGGTGTCTGTGGAGGCCACTGGAATCCGATTCAAATTTCAGCTTTATTGGGCAAGATAGTATGCACAAACAAGGAATGTGACTTTTCAAGTCAGTTTCAAGCGCTCACAGCGTACAGACATAATAAATATATAGCTTTGGAGGAAATAAAATAAAGGATAAAAAGGAAGGTATGTACATCTATGTGTATTTACAATGAATCTATCTATATAACGGAAAGAAGCTAGTTTAAAATGACTTGAACTTTGTGACCTGGCACATTGTCCTGTAGGACATGAATATCAGAGGATGGGTACACTGTGGTCAAACACACATGGTATCAGTCAGCAGCAATAATAGGGTAGGCTTCTGTGTTTAAACAATGTTCAGTTGGTACTTCGGGGTCCAAGAGATGACAATATCTTTCACACCATTACTGCACCACTTCCAGCCTGAAGTGTTGTTATAAAGCAGGATGGAAGGTACGCTTTTATGTTGTGTATACTATTGAATGCTACAGCTGAAACCGAGACTCCGGTTCAGGCAAGTTTTAAAAACTTGTTATCAACCAATTTGGTCAATCCAATCACCAATGGTGATCACGTGTGAATTGCAGCCTCAGTTTGTAGTTCATTGGCAAAAGTACCAGCAGCAGATGTAGTCTACTGCTGGTTTAGCTCATCAGCTTCAAGGTCTGCAGTGCTGCTGATATACTGTTGCCTGTTAATAACTCGACCCAGTCACCACATTCACCTCTGACCCCTGAAATCAACACAGCTTTTTCCTTCACAAAAAACTTTTCGGCTCCTCTTGACTTTGCAACTGTCACCAAAACTTGGTCTACAATCTAATCAGTCGGCTTTAGATGAAAGAATTAGAATGGATTAACCTTGCCTCAGAACACATTGGTGTCATATTACACTTATATGTACTGTATGCATCACTTATCACCGATTAATATTGGGTTCACAGAGACAGACATGGTATTGACATCAAGGACCTTGCTGGTTCTCTGATGGAGCAAAGAGGAAGCTCAGGCTCCCCGTGCTGAAGCGACCATTTTCAGTCGGTCGTCAAAGAGGCTTGACAGTGAAAGGTTTTAACAGTCGGTGCCAAGAACAGAAGAGGAGCTCTCTATGTCACTTTACAGAGATCAGAACAGTATGAAAGTCATACACTACAAAGATCAGAGGATCTCAGTTCTACTTCTGTTTCAGGTAATCTACAACTGAAAACATATCTATGGCTGAGACTGGTTTACCAACCTGTCTAATAAGTACATGATTGTACAAAAAGTTATGGTGCAGAAACTTGGTGTTAGAGTCACCGTTCAGTTCATTGTCATTATGCATTTAGGCCAAAATAAATGTTTCTACTTTATTCGATAGTGAACAAATTAATGAAGTATTAGTATGTATGTATGTATGTATGTATGTATGTATGTATGTATGCATGTATGTATGTATGTATGTATGTATGTATGTATGTATATGGATGGATGGATGGATGGATGGATGTATTGATGGAACACCAACAAAACCTCTTGAATTTTTAAATGTCTTTGTCAACATTTGATGTTAAAACCACTTTTACTACTGGAGCACTCAGTTTTTCTTTTTTTACGCAGACAGTCCACGGTATGAGTTGTACCTGAATGCACCACAGAAACACACCTGGTGGGAATAAACCTCTCATCCCAAGCCCTACCCTCAACACAGCACCGGTTCCATATCTGCTGCTATAAAGACTCCTTTAGTATTTGAGACTGGTTGAACGCTACAGGCCTCTGGATTTGGACTTTAGCCTATTTTTTCTTCCTATCAGTGATGTTTACATTCCGCTTGACATTGTTCGGGTGAGTCATTAAGTTCAGTGTAGAGTGAACTACAGTACATACTTTAGAACTGTATAAAATGTGCCGACATAAATCTTTGGCTCGGTCCACCTTCTTTTTTCCATTATCAGTGTAGCTAATGTTCCCAAAACAGCAAACTTTAGTGATAGCCAGGTTTCTCTCTGCTTTGCGTTGGTGTTGCTTTTTAAAGTTGCATTGTAGAACACATTATTCTGCACTTCATTTCTGCACTTTAAAAGTTTTCCATACAGTCAGGTTTGAAGCAAGGAGTTATCTATGGGGTACACGTGCGTCCTAAACAGAAAGTTCAGTACTGAATATTTTGGGTATGAATACATGTATCGTTACACGTATGATTAAACTTCAGCTTAAATATCAAAATACAATGACCTTTTTTTATCTTAAGATTATCATACTGTCAGAATCTCATACAGGTCTTTGCAAAACAGTAGTTCAATCCAAAATATACATTTAGAAAATGCCCTTTAGGTAATTAATCCACACAAATGTGTTTAGTTTCTGCTTACTGAAATGCAAACAACGCATCTTAAGTGGTAATTTTTTAAAATGTGTATTATGATTTTAGCAACTGCATTGTTACATAATTATAACTATGGTTCAAAACAGGGCAAGCTGGAAGGCTTTCAGTGGTATTTAAAAAATAAACGTATTTTGTTTTGTTTGTCACCACATCTCTGTTGTTTTGAAATGTCATGTAGTTATACAGTAAAGGACAATAAATGACTTTTCGATGTTTAAAAATGTAAGGATCCTCACTGGAAAAAAGAATAGGTCATAAGGTTACTCCTACTGTTGACTAAAAAATGACTACACATACAAAATAGCAATTAAAACCCAAAGAATTGGGCTCAGGTCACATGCAGGTCATAGCTTAGCCATTCATGAGTTTCTATTAAAAAAAGATTAAATTAAGTGATTAACTGAATTAAACTGAAGCCAATATGTGTTTATCATCATCATCATCATCATCATCCTTTATTTGTATAGCGCTTTCAGTGGGCAAATGGCACTCAAAGCGCTGAACACGTCATAACCATACAGATATGGCAAACAGTACAATAAAAACCAACAAAACCCCTATACATCCAGAATAAAACCAGAAATATGTACAGAAAAAACAGATTGAAATTTATTGAGTAGACCCGAAGGCAATAGTATAAAAGTGTGTCTTTAGCTGCTTCTTGAAAAGTGACAGCGTTGGCGCACGCCTGACAATGAGAGGTAACCCATTCCAGAGCCTGGGAGCCGTATGTGAGAAAGCTCGACCCCCCTTTGAAGAGCATTTAATGCATGGGACCACTAACAAATTGTGGTCACTAGAGCGCAGCGTGCGGGGGGGAGCATACAGAGCAAGAAGAAGATTTAGTAGGGGTTTAAGTAGGTTTGTAATTTAGAAAAATGGAAAAGTTTCAAATATCCTTGTTTTAGAACAGATTTTTTGGATTTGATCACCTTTTCTTTAGTGTACATTACTATACAGTATAATATTTAAATTGAAAGCATTTCCTCTTTTTTAGGATTATGTGAAACCATGGGGTCACTTGTAATCCAAGGTATTATTAGGCTGCTGTTTCAAAACCATTACAATTCTGCTCATACTGCTCAAACTGTTTCATAAAAAACAATAACGCCCAACAACGACCAGAGTTTTCCTTGACTTTTCACCCTCCACCACTAGTTGCTTCGTGCTGTCGGCTGGTTAAAGGAACTTTTTTATCCTACAGTTTTCCGTTGCTTACATATAAAAGTCAAAATTGGTTGTTTAGAATTTTCTATCAACAAAAAAACTAAATTTGGCCGCAAACTGCCAGAGTTTATAAAATAAACATTTAGCAATATTTAGCAAAAAGAAATGTTTCTGGGAATCCGAACTGACCTGAAATAGGAAAGCTTTAGTGGGATTTTATGTCAGAGAAAAATAGACCATATAAAAGAAGAAGAAAAAAGGGTATCATTAAAGAGTGTTTTTAATTCCAGGTCAACAGCCTAACTTGTTCCCCACCCTTCCAACTATTAAACAAATGGTCCAAACTCTACAGTTTTACTGCAAAGTTACATGTTTAATTTAACCAGAATAATGCGTTTTTTATTAATATCCTTAAAAAAGAAATCAAAAGAGACCGAAATGAATATGGGCAAGTAAACATTATGCCTTGAATAGGGACAGAGCTTAAATGCAGATTTTAAAACACATTTTAATCAGAAAGACTATAGAAAGTACACCAGACTCAACAAAAGCTAAGAAAGCAAGTTACCCATTGGTGTATTATGAAGAGGAACACACAAAGACTGAACCAGAGAAATGCAAGAACCGTCCAATGAGCAAACAAAAATAAGGACTATGCACTGAGGGACATAATGACTAAATGGATGCAGGTCAGGAACAGGTGTGGCAGAGACAACAGGAACTAAACCTTAACCAATCAGCTTCAGGGTCCCAACCTAAACAGATTTCCTGATCCCTGTTAAGATTTTATGCCAGGAGCATTTCCAGTAGGATGGCCAATTTTGTGCACCCAGTTAAAAACAAATAAACAAAAAAGACATGTGACGTGCATTATGATGTTGATCTGATGAATCTGGGTTTTCCCAAACAATCTCAGTATGTTTCACGCATTCCGATGACGTCTAGAGTCAAAGAGAGACCGTATTGGCTTCTGCAGCTTCCCATCTGTGTGGTGTCACATGCTCTGTGTATCGTCCTCATATATTCTGTAATTACTGGCTGTCGTGGAGGAGACTGCCCTCTGCCCCCACCTTTGTCGTGATTTGCAATCTGATATGGAGGGAACAGGGAGAAAAACCAACGTGATATTTTCCAACTTATTCTAGGGCAGCAGTTTGCAACCTGCAGCTCCAGAGCCATAAGTGGCTCTTTGGTCCTTCCACAATGGCTCTTAATAACTCTGGCCTAAAATAGTAAAGAGTAAACTAATGTTTTAAATATAGAGATAATAACAAATGCTGGTATTAGCCGGGGGTTTTTTCATGTAATAAACTGATTATCCACAAAAATTACCAGTGATATTGTTTTAGTCCTATTTTTCTTGTCATCAAGTTGGAAACTATGTACCATCTTTATTTTTCCATTTTCCATCAATTTCAACATCCAAACAGAAAAATATGTTTCCATCCTCTTTGTGGCTAGTTGTCCATCCAGAAAGAGAGTTCTCCCCAGTAGGTGAACTTCCCCACTAAAAGGAGTAACTAACAATGTAACTGACAAAACAAACAAAAAAATCATAACCCTTTAAGAAGGGTAAAAACTTTCTGATTTGCTTTAACTTTACTTACCCATCAAACTTCAAACCATACTACACTCTGAAACACACCTGAAACTTTTGTTTCAAATCTTTGTGGATTTCTCTTTTTTTATCTCTTTGTTCCGTTTTTGTTCATGACCTGCCTTGAGCATTTAACAAAACTATAAAGGCCACTTTTATCAGTCACTAGAGAAACTAGACAGACAAATCTGACATCTAAACAGGAGAAACCCTTCAGGGACACTTTGTGGTGAGCACCACATATCTGTCACAGCTAATATTATTGCAATGGGCTAGTAAGAACTAGAGTAGGGAATCCAGAACCGGTTCCAACAGACCAATTCCATTAGAACTATACACCTCCAATGTGATCAGTTCTTCTTAGCGATTCTCTGGATTCCGGCCTTCCTGAGATTTAGCGCTGTGTTACATTTGAGTCACACTCTCTGCAACAAATCAGGCCTTCAGATGAGCAGGATCGCCAATAACTTCTTCCCTCATCTATTGTTTAAGTACCTCAGTTTTATCAGGCAGGTAATAATAAACACCAACGGAGACCAGGGCTGATGAATTAACCGAAAATATACCGATACCAAAAAGTAAGACTGATACCGACATCATTTTGCCAATGTCGGTATATTTGGTATTTAAAAAAATGAAAAGCTGGTCGAGGAAGAAATTCCTACTCAGGAATTGTTAAGGGAATTGATAAGCGATTGAATTGATAGGCTGACTCGACCATGGCATTGATATGTATCAATAAAAACATATCAATTATGTAGTAAGAACTCACGAAAACCCTCACAAAAAAGGCAATACGTTGAAGGAAAGAGTGGAAAAGAAAACCAAGTCATTGTTAATTTTACATTTACAATGACAAGAGCCATATTAAGGATCTTAAATGGGATTAACCCACCTTATGAAAAAATAACTCCCTCTCCAGATGCGCGAGGGAAAAGCCCTGTGCAAATAACAGATATGATAAGCTGACATCACTAGATGTCTCCCAAGAGCAAAACCCACAAACGGTGCAAAGCGAATCAACCAACAAAGAACCAAATGTTTTCTGCAGAACATAAACATTTCCTGTTCTGTGCTTTCAGCAGCTGTAATATACTCAGTGTCACTGATTTGTATATTCATCCCAGTATTTCCATATTCATGCAATTTCACAATGACATCAGGGGATTTGATTGCGTGTTGTCTTACAGATTTCTCAAGTGGAGAACATTTCTTGCAGAAATTCAGCAACCCAGCAAAGCACTGGAGAGCTGTATAAATCAAAGAAATACATTATGTGGTGATTTCTTGAGAAGACTGTAGTCAGGAAAACAAAATGTCTTCTCCCCTATGCACAAAAAACCATTTTAGCAGCTTAACAATTAAACTTGACTTTTTTTCTTCTTAGCGCCAGGTCTGGATCTGCCAGTTACTGAGTTCAATACACGGACTTTCACCATCTGGCCTTAGTACGAAAAGCATGTGAGGCTATCGCTGATTTTCTGAAATAAGCAGGACCCTGCTTGCAATAGAACCGTATGAATGGTAGCATATGTTGCTATAAAAGCTGAAGTTTATTGATACAGTAAAAAGTAAAAGAAACTATGAAGTCAGGCAAACAATTAAAGTGCCACAGTCCCATGTCTGTTTGTTCCAGAGTTTTAGTCTCTTAACTGATGTGTTTAAACAGAGTACAAGCAACAATTCAGGATTTATCAGCTTCTGCAGCTTTAGGTGATGAAGAAACTTCAGGCCTACAGATGCCTATCTAACCCCTCCTTTCCACCGGACGCGTAAGCGGCATGTTACAGGAGCCGCACGTTTCACTTTCGTATTCTGCTGCTTGGCCCTTTCCACCGGGTGCGTATGAGGCGCATAGCAGCAGGGAAGCAGCTGTCACAGAGAGAGCATGAAATCACGCGAGATTAGCAAAATCACACGTGGTTTCGTCAGTAAACACAACAACCATAGACATATATAAACGTCTATGACAATAATAACCAGGAAAAGACAACAACATGACTCCAAAAGGTTGGTGTTTCATGTTATGTCCGTTTTATATTCGCCAATAAGTTTGTGTTACGTCAGGGAATATCCAAAATCGCCCCCTCCCGCCAGGTACTGACTTCTCACCGGCCGTACAAGTAGTGAAATTTTTTTAAGTAAACCAACCGCAAAGCAACACGTTTCTTTTATTTTGAAAATTTCCGGTGCCGAGCCGTATATTTCCTGTCTCCCCTATCCAAAATGTAGAAATTTACGTGTTTCAGAGGCGTGCTGCTTAGAAAATAGGACTGCCGCGTATATTTAGAAAAGTGCTGCGACATGTCGCTCCTCAGACGCGCCAGACTCGTGCTGCTTTCGCCTCTGGTGGAAAGGGTTCTATTGACTACAGTGGTGGCCATCAGCTGTGTATGACGTGCTGCTCCTGTAACGTGCTGCTTACACGTCTGGTGGAAAGGAGGGGTGACAGATAGGCAAGATGATTGACTCATTGCACGTTTATGTTTCCAAATTGGCCGAAACTAGGAGATGATGGCGTGAAGAAAGATACATTATACATTAGAAAAGCATCGCTTTTTTGAAGAGTTTTGTTATTAATGAACTATTAAAGGTTTTTGTGTCCATGCTTAAGCCTCAGTTAGCGCTGAGAAATTGTTGCTTAAGTGTACAGAAGTTTTATTTTATGACCTCCGCCAGGATGTATATGTTTTCGTGCTTGCTTGGCTGTCTGTTAGCAAGGCAACTCAAAAAGTTATGGACGGATTTCAATTAAGAGCCCGTCCACACGGAGACGCGTTTCGCTGTATACGTATACATTTTTTATCGTATTAGCGTTTCGTCCACAAGGATCCGGCGTTTTGGGAGACGGAAACCGCTATTTTTTTAAACCGGGTCCCAAAGTGGATAAATCTGAAAACAACACCTTTGCAGTTTCGTGTATACAGCCAATCCGTATATTTTGTGAAACGATGTCATCACATCGTGTCGGCTGTGTAACACGTAACTGCAATAATAATGGCAGACTACAAGATTTTGTTCGTGCTGCAGAAGCTAATAAGTCTACAAGCTTTATTACAGCAAAATCTATTGTTTTGTTATACATTTCTTCTTGGTTCGTATATAGTGCGCAACGTTATGCGCATGCTCAAAGTCTTTTTCTCTGTGTATAGTGTATCTCTGTGGCAGAATTACAGCGCCCCATACTGGTCTGGCATATATACTACACCGTTTTCAGTCGGTTTTCAGTGGTTTCGTGTGTACACTGATATTTCTTGAGACGGCGCAGTGTTTACGGAATTTTTTTTAGAATGAGGAAAAAAAATTATCGGATAGGGAAGGCACTGGCTTCGTCTGGACGTGGCCTAAATCTTTAGGAAATGTTCGCAATGGGAACAGGAACAACTGATTAAATTTCGGGGTAAATCACACATGAAGCGTGTATCCACCCATCGACCAGCGGTGCTATCATGGTCTCCTCTCCCATCTCAGAGAGCTCACAGACGGCTGAGCTCGCAGAGCAGCCCCCGATACGATTGGAGCATATGCACAGTAAATAATCGCGCATGTGCGAATCTCCGCTCTCTGCTGAAGAGCACAGCGACATGACTCTTGGGTTAATTGGTCTCTCTTCATTGTGCACAGTTGTCAGGTGCAGCTGTGTTCCCCTGTGATCAACTGGCAACCTGGGTAAACTGGGTGCATCTGGAAGCATCTGCCTGAGCAAGATCATAGAACTGCAATGCATAGAAGTAACCTTATAGATGGTTATAAACATTTTCTAACCCTTCAGAATCTAAGATCGTCATATCACCCCACCTCTAGTGATCAGATAAGTCTTAAAAAAGTTTAATTGTCCTCTTAGTTTATCTGCTTTTGTGAAGCATAACATCATCCTCATAAATCCACCATATCCAGCGCAGCACAACTAGCACCAGCTGGGAAAAAAATAAAAACATAGTACTATGAATGTAAATGTGAAACTAACAGGTAACGTGCCATATAAGTCTTATAATAGTAAATCTTGCAATAATATTGCTAAATAATGCAATAACTTTATCAAGTGGGATATATGCCTTTTTTCTTCCTCCCTCTTTTACCCATCTGCGCTTCCATCACTCTGTGACTTTTAGCATTTTGAGCAATGACACGTGTCCAGTGTGAGCAGCTACTGCTGTCAGACTCTGTCCGACTACATTAGCATGTCATATACAAAACTTGGAATACATTACCCAACTATTTTTGAACTCGATACGGTCCTTTGCGATATGAATATTGCACACACTGATATTGAGATGACGATACATTTGCCATATTTTTTACAGCTCTAATGGTATATTTGTAGAACTTTGTTACGTAGTCATTGTACGCATGTGTACTCCCCCTCCTGTAATGCGTGTTTGCTTTTAAGACTTCTCCTCTAGAGTTTGTGTGTGTACTTGCTTATCTATCCTTTTAAGGACCTCTGGTGTATTCACTAACCTTCTGGAAACTGATGTGCCTTATGGAGGCCAAAGCTAAGTCTTAATGCGTCTGACCCTCTTTTTTAGGATTAGGTTTAGAGGTATGATGTGAATTTAGTTAGCTAAGGTCTGGAATATACTGGTAATAGTTAAGGTTTGTGTATGTGTTAGATATAAATGCAAATACTATAATGAATGAAAGTCAGTATAAAGTCGTAATAAAGGTAGAAAGACAAACTTGTGTGGGTAGGTTTGTGTACGTGGTGGGAGGTGCATTTTAATGTCAAAAAACAAAAACTTTCATTAAAACCATTTTTAACTTAAAGATCTTATTCACTCGTTTTTCAATAAAACTGCTGTGGTCTGTAGTCTGAATTAATGTCTTGAGCTGTTTTCTGTATAAAAGAATGCTCTGGCGTTCCTGTTTCAGGTGGTTGAAGATTGTCGGAGGAGTGGGTGGGCGGAAAACGTCAGGATTATTAGTCTTACTCAATATTCATGATATGCAAACATCTCGCCTCTGACTGGTTAACAGCAAAGCGACTCCTGCGCTGCCTTCGAACAAATAACTAACTTACCGTTACACTTCGCTGGTGGTGTTCCAAAGACGAATTCCAACAGTTTATCCATCTGCTCCTCTTTCTTAGGTAAATAATGCAACACTGTTGTGTTATGTCCGCAAATAACACAAGCCCGAACGTATTCCGCCATGTTGTGGAGTTCCTAATAGTTAGCTTCTCCTAGCAAAGAATCGCTCTGCTCTCTCCTGGCCGCAAAATCAACACAGCCTTTCAGTGGACAGTCGCAAGCCAACGTAGGCAAGACCATGAATTTTCATTTTCCCTGTGACGTAGAAGAGACTGGCTTTTTCTCACTCCCTTGTTTTCCCGTCCATTTCCTTTCTGGGGCTAATGCAGGCAATGGGAGTTGAAGAAAATGTTCAGCATGCATATGCAACTCAGAGTGACCCATCGTATTTAAAAAAGAACAAGTTTTACACAGTTTCTCAGTGAACGAGACCTTTAAAAGAGCAAATAAGATTATTTGAGAGCCTACATCTTCTGGCTTTTTTTTGATGTGTTGCAATGTGGAGCACTGGGACATCTAAGGATTCAAACATTAAGTGGAGCATGATCTACAGCCTGTGTAGCTTCAAGCCAAACTGATGACAAACTCTGTATGGATTTTGAAAGAACATAAGGTACCACAAAGGTAGATAAATGGTGTTATAGCCAGTCCTCTTTGAGTAAAGGTTTATTTTGTTCCCCTGTCTTGTTCTTGTCAGAATGCAGGAGGTAATTTACCTTCTATAAAGTCTGACCAGTAGAGGAAAAAAGGGTAAGTGCTGAACACACCCCTACAGCTGTCAGACAGTTCTCATTTAGCTAAGACTGAGTGAGGGTGCATATGTCTGTTAACAATTTACAACAATACTCATCATTGAAGATACAGCCTCAAGTGCCTCTTAGTGATAGTATCCGATAGTGTCCGGATGTATCTTCAGTTATTATACTCGCATGGCATTTTTCTACCTTTATATGTTTTACATCATACTACATTAGCATAAACCTGGCATACTAAATGACACACAACTTGTTTCGTTATGCGACAACAATGCCAGGTACTGTACCATTGGGAACAGTGCTTCTTAAGGAAACAAGCGAGGGAATGAGCTACATTGTATTTCACCTCCCTGGGGAGCAGAACAGACAACAAGCAGCACGAAATGGGATCAGAGCGACCACATTTCCATCGAGCTCTGCGTTTAGCTCTGCTGTGCAAAGAGCGCTCCCTTACCTTGTGTCACATGTGAGATCCCAGGTGGAAAACTCGTGGTCACTAAGGTTAGTGACTCTCTCAGGAGCTTCTGACCAGACGGTGTGGCGTTTGCTGGCAACCAGCTCGTGACCAGCCCCCAGTGTGGGCAAATGGCTGCAGCAGGTACCCATTCTTCATGCAGAAGAAAAAAAGCTATCAAGTGTCCAGGCGCTTGAGCTTTAACCACCTTCGTTATGAGACAGGTGTTTGTCTTTGCACATCCTTTATTTTCTTAAAATTCTAACAATACTTCCACTTACACACAAGTCAGACGATAGATTTGGCTGCCGCTGACCTCTCCCCACTCTGAACTGCTAATGTTGGAGTTGCCTGGCCCCGACAGCCTTACCCTCCTCCTTACTCTGACAGACGTCTCTCTGTCTCCCACCACCATCCAGTCCACAACATTGTATCAACCATCTTGTTGTTTGTCTCAGTCGCTGTTTGCATCTGAGTCCTTCAATCCCTCCCTTTGTGTGTGCCCTTTCAGAACCCAGTGTGGAACACAGATGGAGGCCGCACACTTTCCAGTCCCGAGCTTTAGCACAGATGCTCCGACATCAGTCATGTTAGGTTGAGAAAGACCAGTCAAACCTACGCTGTAGCTATGCGTGGGCTTGTTATTTAGAGAAACTCAACAAGCTTGCTCCATTTGCCTAATTCCAGGCTCCTTATTTTGATTCCATGTCTTAATTTTAAAGGAATGCCTCCGATTTAATTTGCCTTAGCTAGCTTTTTCGGATTCTAATGCTTCAATATTCCCAAAAAAAATAAAAATAAAAATAAATACACGTTGACTGAATGCACAACAAACAAAGTACCCATGATTCCAAATCAATAACGATGTTGACATTTCAAGAGATGTGTGGGAAACCTCTCTGTGTATAGTTTGTGTGAGGCGGCATTCATTTAATGTACAATTTTTCACAGACAGTTGACTTTTACAAAAACATAAAGAGGTCTACTCTATTTTTTTTCATGAAAAACCCACTCAGTCGGACTTCATAATTCACTTGGTACAAGTACATAATGATTATTGGTTTGCTGGGGAACGTGAAGCAAACACTTAAGTGTGTTCCACCCTGAACTAGAAAACAGCATTGATGATAAGGATGGAGGCTGGAAGATACGAATTTAAAATTTTATCACAGTATTTTCTGGTATTTATTGTGAAAACCATAAAAGTGGCGATAAATAAAAATACTTTACAACTTATTTTCAGTCTTTTTAGGCAACCTCCCTACTGTCAAAGTCCCCAAAACACAAATACTGCTCTTAAAAGAATTTCCACATTTTGAAACTCAGGACACCGGTTTTTATCTCTAAACTACACACAATAACTGCATTTAGTCATATTTTTGTATTTATCGATATTTATGACGCTCAAATGGCACCAACAGTGGAGAAAATTGTAAAAATAACTATTATGACAAAACAGACCGTTTTTTTGGGGTTTTCAAACATCATCAATTGGAATTCATCGTTGTCACGATCAATCAAAACTCTCATCATGATTAGAATTATTTTTCCGGATAATCAACAAAATTATAAATGCCCGTCCCTGATCAGGGTTACAATTTTTCAGATGTTTCTCTAAGAGCAATGTAATAAACACGGAATACAGCATTTTTCAGAATGTAATAAAAATAGGGGTGTAAAGGTAAAAAAACAAACAACAAAAACGCCAAAAACCTCGGTTCAGTACGTATCTTGGTTTCAAGGTCAAGCTTCGGTTCTTTTTCGGAACAGTTGGAACAAAGTGGAAAAAACAAATAAAAATTTTTTGTAATGACATTTAAAATCAAACTGTACTTGCAGTTAAGTTTCCAACAAACTGTTCTCAGATAACATTAAAATATATTTAATAAAATATAAATCAAATAACAGTCGAAATATTTTCTTTTTAGGAAACTGCAACATAGATACCTTGGCTTTCTGCCAAAGTCAAGAAAAATCTGGGATATGAAATGAATGTTTTGGATTGCTCTACTCTCTGTGTCAACAGTGGTAACAGGTTATGGGATGTTACATGAGTTATATGGGTGAGGTGAGAGGTCTTACAGCACACTGTTGTCTAATAGTTTAATCACCTTTGCAGAGTGAAGCGTTGTCAGGATAAAACTCTTTGAGGCATTTCTATGGCTGTGCGCAGAGGATGAAGACAACACAACACCACCTACAGTACAAGTCTCCCCCCAAAAAAGAAATAAAAAGATCAGTGAAGCAGCCCTTCTCCCTGAGACTAATCTAACCAATAAGGTAATGGCTCCACAATGACCTTCTCTGTTCAGTGCAAATAGATCCAATAAGCTAAAAAAAAAATTTGATTGTGACTTAAGAAAAAAAGAAGGGTTAAAATATTATAGTGCCTTGCAAAAGTCGATTTTAGTGGGATTTCTTTTGGGGTGAACAACCAATGCAATGTAGAGAAAAACCTGAAAAATGGGGTATGCTCCTTGACTTTGCAAAACCACCTTTCACTATGGTTACAGCCGCCAAGTATTTAGGGGTACGTCTCTACCAGCTTTGCACATCAAGACAATTATATTTCTGCTCAGTTTTGTTTGCAAAATCCTTCCAAATCAGTCAGACTGAACACAAAGTCACAGTGATCCAAGTTCTCCCACAGGTTGTCGGCTGGATTTAGGACTTTAAGCTAGTCTAACACATGAAATCTAAACCATTCCCTTGTATCTCTGGTTGTGTACATAGGGCAGTCTAAGAGGTTTTCTTTCAGGGCTGTGCTGTATTTAGCTTCTGACCAGCTTCTATTTCTCTAATGAACAAAAGCATCCCCAGAGAATAATGCTGCCAACACCATGTTTCGCCGTGTTCATTTTTTCACCATGAATAACATTTTACATGTAGGTCAAAAAGCTAATTGTCAGAGCATCTTCTTCCAAATATTCGCTGTCTTAGAAATAGAAGCATGGCTTTTGGTAAACAACAAACTTCACTTCTCATGGCTTTCTTCCTGCAACTCTTCTATAAAGTGTACAACTTATAGTTGTCCTGTTAACAGATTCCCTCAACTGAACTGTCTGTAATTAATGCTCTCCTTGCCTGGTCTGTTAGATGGATGGCCATGACTCAGTAGGTTTACCTTTTAGCCATGCTCTTTTTTTATTTTGGGATGATAGACTGAACAGCACTCCACCAGACGTATGTGTACTCAACAAAAAAAGACAAACAAAAAAAACATTACATTTTGTGGATGGAATGTGAAAAAATTTGAAAAACAGGACAGAGATAATAGACTATAACCTATGATAAAAGTTCAATCCAAAATTTAATAAATAGGACTCTTTTAACATTTTGGTAAAAGGATCAGCTACCTGAAAGACGAGAATTTCATAGGAATCATTCTTACTTTTCATGCTTAGTTCATTGCAGGGGTGTCAAACAGAAGATGTACATGTTCCATGTTTTTTTCAGATACATCAACAAATACACTGAAATATGAACATGAACAAGACATGTATCTTTCAGAACACATTATACTGGCAATTTAAATGTCATTGATAACATTTGAGTATTTTTTGTTTATAAAATCTAAAAAGGAGGGGTGGGCGATGTGATTACACGGACTGGTACAGTGAACTCTGGGTTTGTGGTTTCAGGGTTTTATACATATAAAACCATGTAAATTTGATAGTCACCATCTTTTAACTATCAACTCTTGGTCACGCTTGATGATACTTAGTTGTTAACCAAGGGAGACATCTATGAGTGAGAAGAATTATGGGTAGATTGAGAAAAAAAAAAAACAGATTCAGTATGGGAAAGAAATGACAATGCAACAATGACTAGCTGCATTCTTTCTAAATACGGGTCACATAAAAACCCAATTAGTCGACTCCTAAACTTTATACCATGTACTGGATGTGGTCTGTGGGTCTTGAGGTTGACACTGAATTAAATTCTATTCAAAAATACTTCAATTATCCCAAATGGAAATTAAATGTTGTCGTCACTGAGATCATTAAAGTATCTTTAAAGAGTCGTTGTGGATGTTGATGCTGTGGGTAGGAAGGGTCTCTGGTAGCTGTCAGTCTTACAATGAATCTGAAGAGGCCCCTGACTGAAGACTCTTGCTCTCCCTAACGTGACATGCAAACAGCTCAACATCCAGGCGGCAGAGAAGATATTCCACCGTAACCTTGATGACACAATCAGTTGTTGGCAAGTAGTGTTAATCCACCTCATTTGTTTTTGGCACTCTTCTTTAAATCTCTCGCTGGCCGTATGGTTAGAAAGCCGGGCAAAGAGAAGTTGGAGTTGGGGATATGATATCTTTGCTCATTTTATCAATGGAGGACATGGTTTGAACATCCTCCCCCTCTCTCTGCTCTTTGTTCTGTCTCCCAGAATTTAGATTTCCCTCTTTCACAGCTTAACTACTTCCTCTGCCACGATCACTTTGATCCACCCAAAGTAACCAGACAGGACTGATGTAAAAACAAAAACAACAAAAACCACTGTTCATGTAATTCCAGAATGACCTGAGTACACGCCCCTTACTGATGAAACAAGGTGTTGCCTGCGGTAGGACTAGTACAGGAAACAAAACGAGTTTAGCATTGGCTGCTAATTATGTTAGTAAAACGAAACAGTGACCGAACCAGTAAAAAAAACTATAGAAAGAAAAGTGCATATCTGAACACCGGCCCATCCTTGTCCTACTCATTTATGACTCTACCATGAATGAGCCAGCTAAGGAGAACCCTCCAGGACTGTAATAACCAACAAGAATACCACTGCTTAGAAACAAGCTAAACATCCTAGAGCCCTGGTTCTTTACTAGAAGATTAACCCTTTTTTTTTAAACAAGTATCTACATTGTTATCAGCTTTCATGGATGGTATGCTACTGAGTAAAGCTAGCTGTTCCTTAAAGGAACAGAATAATGAGAACAAACATCCCTCGCACATGATCTTAGAAATGTGATGAAGTGAAAACAGAAAGACAAAAGAAAGAGACAAAAAGGCCTGTATTCTTTCTCTCCTACAGCCCTCTGTTGGATGAATTCTGCAACATAAATAATGATTGATTGACATACATTTGCAAGAAAAAAAAAGGTAATTTCCCATGATTTAAAGGCATACTTTTATGATATTGAAAAATACAGAAGGTTATTCTCTCCCATTGTAAAGTCCGAAACTTCTATAGAACAAACCCGGCGGTTTACGGAGATTATTTGCGCAGAAATGCATATCTATGCATTTTCCAAAGTGTAAGGGAAGATCCAGGCTCTTTTCCTGTACCAGAACAACTTATATCACATCACAACGGAGTATCAGACTCGCCTACAGGATCACTGACTTTACAATGTCAGTGTAGAACTCTTTTTTTGTGTGCAAAATGTATGCCTTATTTACATTAGAGAACACAAAAGTTATCTTTTGTAGGTATGTCAAAATTAAGCAACAAATCTCTCAGTTCTGGGGGAGGAAATCTACTCTTCTGTGACTAAATTGTATTTTTACAAAATACTCGTTTGGCGATGAAAATCTTCTGAGTGATGATTGGTTGGTCAGAAAATACCAATCCAATCTTTTTCCACTCAGTAGACGCACCATATATAGATACTACCAGGTCTCTCACTATCAGGTGTGGATGCTGTTACATACTGAGTGTGGGAAACTCTCAGCGAGATGTTTAGATCTCGAGTCGGCTGACACAGACGCAAGAAGCTATTTAAATGGAAATAGCTTTTTATGAAGTTCGGATATAGAAAATATAATTTTATGAAGTATTTTACAGTGCAGGCAAAGTACATATTAAAGCGAAGTTGTTCTGTTTGTCATGGAACCTGCTGGATTTAGAAATATTGCCTTAAATTTTTGCAAATCTTACAATTAACGTTGGAATATAAACAGAAATAGTTGTTTTAGTGATAAAACCAGTTTTTTAAAGAGAGTTCACAACAGGAACATTGTAATTATTGTGAATTTGTTATGAAAAATTACAAAAAACTTTTTAACAACTCCTCTCTCACACATAGTAGAATACAACCACTTCTTCCAACACAAATAATAAATGACAGTTCAGTCCAGAAAGGTTGGAAAAGAACATTCTCAATGCTTTCAATTATCTTTTTTTTAATCAGAAATCTGCCTCAGAAATCCATATTTATTTTATTGATATTTAGCTTTATGAGAAAAAAGCTGTAGACATCTGCTATTCAAAAACCTCTTTAAGCCTTTACAACCTGGTATTGAGGACGTTGACTTTAGAGATTCATGCGTGGATGTATACATATGTGTAGTTTGTTCAGCAACACACACATACATCCACACATGAATTATGAATTATGGGCAACCCCGAGCATCCTCTTTATGAGACTAACCTACAACAACAGAGTGTCTTCAGTCGGAGGCTTCTTCAGTTTCGCTGGAACACAGACCGCTAGAGGACATCCTTCCTGCCGAGAGCCATCATCATCTCATCATGAACTCCTTAAAGAATTAATTCTATGAGCTACAACAACACTTAATTTCCCTCTGGGATCAATAAAGTATTTTTGAATGGAATTTTTGAATTTGAATGAATCCACAGAGCTGTTAATCAGTGGAGGTGCTGACAAACTCCGTGGGTTTTCTGAAAGAATGCAGTGAGTCATGGATAAACTATGACTCTCTGTTCTGATCTCGTTTTACCTGTACGGAACCTCCATAATGCAGCTTCAGAAAAATCACTTTGAGAGCGAAGACCTCTGCCAAGGCAGCTCAGGGTCTCTCTTTTGACTTATGTTGCTAACTAACAAGACAAATTCTGTATTCTATATTCTGTAATATGTCATTCAGTCATGGACACTGCCATCTTATAATCAAACTCCTCACAGGGTGTGAATTTGTCCGATTTCTAAGTAGTCAGCAGTCGTATTTGCTCTTAATCCCTTAGACACTGAGTCACCCATCAGTAGCTTATGATTCTGGCATAAAAACAATCTTGATATCTGAACATAAAAACATATTTTGCCTCCATGTTTCAGACAGTCAATCCCTGCTTGCTGTTCACCCAGCTGACCCTGTATAACCCTGATCAAAGCTCAAACCTTATGAAAAGTTCCTCAATCAAAAAATAATGGTAGGCATGGAAATAAAACCCATTTTTAGACATGGGATATATAACATTCATGCCTTCTTCTCTCTATAAAAGTGATGATGCTAAATAAATCATTTATTATCAAATTTTATATTAAAGCCCCAGCAGCTTCATTCAGAATTAATGGGGACAGTGGGAGAAAAAGCAGAGCGACAAGTTTAATATTTGTTAATTGCAGAAAGTGGAAAACCGTATCCTGATTTTTCATTTGATGTGAACTTGTTTGCTAAAATGTTTCTGCTGCTTTATAAAACGCTACAAAATGTAGGCTCTTGATGGCGCTATACACATAAAAAAATGTCAAAAGGACATAAAATGTTATGTATCACTTTCTGGGTTCATCTTAGGAGTAAATTGTTTCAGGATACATTTTTAATAACGGGATTTATTTTAATTTTAAAAGCTGCTTATGTTTTAAAATGAGCCCACGCCCAGATGGGAATCCCTGTCCTTCAATAAGACTGCTGCAGTTCAGATTTATACCATATCAAAGGCAAGGCAAGTTTAACTGTAGAGCACCACTCATACATTAGGCCCTTTAAAGTAGCTTACAAGAAAAATAGAACAACAGAAATAAGATAATGACTTTAAAACCAAATAATAGCAAAATCACAACAGTAAAGTTTTTGATATCATTTTTATCCCAAAAAAACCATTAAAATGGCTATTTAAGTAGAAAAAAAAACTACAAGGTTTAGACCTAACATTTGTGTTGGTGCAACTAAAGACCAGTTTATACTTCTGCGTTGTGTCCCTCGCGTAGGGTACGCCGTAACCGCCGTAGCCTCTGCGTAGGTCCGCAGAGGCTTGACGTGCACCTCCTCGGACCTGACGTGCAGCCCGGCGACGCGACGCAGAGTCGCGGAAGTACTCCCTTGTGATTGGTCAGTGAGATTACGTACGCACGTACCATGTTCTACGTCTCCGTCTTCTCATTTGCTTGCGTTGCAAAGTGTTCAAAAGATGGATAATTTGTTCGTCTGCTTCCACAATCTCATTGAGACACTGCACCAAGTCGGCCGCCATCGTTGTTCTAAGGAAATACTTGCCGGAACTGAAGCAAACATAAGCAAACCATCAGAAAGACTCCGCCCTGTGGAGTTTGCCGACCGATACCAGCCTACTGCCACCTGCAGGTCTGGAAATGAAACAGCAACACGACGTTTTCAGCCCTACGCAGAAGTATAAACACAGCAGTGGGTACGGCGGTTACGGCGTAACCTACGCGACGCAGAAGTATAAACCGAGCTTAAGATAAAAAGTCAGACACAACAGCGCAACCAGTTCAAAACATTAGTCTAGACTAGTGGTGTGCTGATTTGCTATCAAATTGATTAACTGCGACTTCGAAACATGCCAAATCAATAGCAATTTCCACTGGCTTCTTTGTATTACAGGTACTAGATCCTGTAAGTCACACTGCTGCAAAAACAATGAAAAGGCTGAGAAAGGTTCATCTACAGAACTGTGCAAAAAGCTTTAGACAGGTGTGCAAAAATGCTATAAGCAAAAAAATGTTTTCAAAATGGAAGTGTTAATCATTTCTTTTCATCAATCAATAAAATGCAGTGAATGAACAAAAGAGAAATCTAAATCAAATCAATATTTGCTGTGACCACCCTTTGGCTTCAAAACAGCATAAATTCTTCTAGGTACCCTTGCACAGTTTTCGAAGGAACTCGGCTGGTAGGTTGTTCCAAACATCTTGAACAACTAACCACAGATCTTCTGTGGATGTAGGCTTCCTCACATCCTTCTTTCTCTTCATGTAATCCCAGAAATAGATGAAGATGTTAAGATCAGGGCTATGGGGGCTATACCATCACTCTCAGGACTTCTTGTTCTTCTTTACGCTGAAGATAGTTGTCAATGACTTCAAATGTATGTTTGAGGTTGTTGTCCTGCTGCAGAATACATTTGGAGCCTCCATGATGGTATTACATTATGGAAAAGTATTTGTCTGTCTTTCTCAGCATTGAGAACACCATTAATCCTGACCAAATCTCCAACTCCATTTGCAGAAATGCAGCCCCAAATGTTTAAGGAACCTCCACCACTCATTGTTGTACCACTCTCCAGCCCTTCAACAAACAATCTGCCTTCTGCTACAGCCAAATATTTCAACTTTTGACTCTTCAGTCCAGAGCTCCTGCTGCCATTGTTCTGCACCCTAGTTCCTCTGTTTTCATGCATACTTGAGTTGCTTGGCCTTGTTTCAATGTCGGAGGTATGGCTTTTTGACTGCAACTCTTCCATAAAGACCACTTCCAGACTTTTCCGGACAGTAGATCGGTGTACCTGAGTCCCACTGGTTTCTGCCAGTTCTGAGGTGTTGGCAATGCTGGATATCTTCTGATTTCAAAGGGTAATAAGCGTGATGTGTATTTCATCTGTTGCACTAAGTTTCCTTGGCCGACCACTGCGTCTACGATCCTCAACATTGTCTGTTTCTTTGTGTTTCTTCAAAAGAACTTGAAGAGTACATCTTGAAACCCCAGTCTACTTTGAAATCTTTGTCTGGGAGAGACCTTGCTGATGCAGTGCAACTACATTGTGTCTTGTTGCTGTGCTCAATCTTGCCATGACATGAAACTATTTAACTATCCACAACGTCACCTTGGTAGCAGAGTTTGGCTGTTCCTCACCCAGTTTTAAGCCTCCTACACAGCTGCTTCTGTTTGAGTTAAAGACTGTGTTTCAACCTACATGTGAATTTGACGATCATTATGACCTGTTTTGTATAATTGGTCAATCATACACCTGACTATAATCCTACAAAATCCCTGACTTTGTGCAAGTGTACTAATAAGAAATTATGCTGGCTTGAAGCCAAAAGGTAGTACCACCAAATATTGATGTGATTTAGATTTTTCTTTTATTTGCTCACTTTGCATTTTTTAAATTGTTTAAAATAAGAAATCATGTGTATTTCTGAAAGCATTCTTTGTTTACAGCATTTTATTCACACCTGTCTAAAACTTTTGCACAGTACTGTATTAAATTGCCAGCAAGAAACTAAAGACTGGAGAATACACTTTGTTTTAGGTGTCTTAGTGAGACTGCTGCTTTTTATTTTTATTTGGGCTGTCAAACTATACTTTTAAAAAAAATCTAATTAATCACAGGGTAGCTGTGAATTAATCACGATTATACCATGGTGTGGATGAATACTCGATTCTGATTGGCTTGAGGGTGTAGGTTAAAAAGTGATAATGTACACCTAGGAAAGGCGTCCCGTCAAATTGCCTGATGACAGTTCTAAATCATTGCGCTGGCTCAAACACTAGACAGTAACCATGGCAACGGAGACCACGTTATTTCACAGTTGACTCATCGCAACAGCAAGATAGACAAAACATGAGTGATTTTATCATTTCTTTATTTATTTGGTTAGTTTGACAACTTTGAAGACTGGGATGGTAGCGTAACGTAAGGTAAAGCCACAATCTCACTTCGCATCACTGATCAACTGCTGCGGTCGGCTCGCTGTGGCCACGTTGCTTGGCAACTCCTGTATACAGAAGATATTAAATAGTGCGCTCGACTTGTGAAAACCCTCAAGATTTTAACTCTAAAACACATTAAAGTATAATTAATTTATTAAATGCTTCTTTCTTTTGTAAGATAACATGGTATAAGCGGGATAATGCCCTTCGAAGTGTCCATTATCAGAAATTAATGGACTTCACGGAAGCAAACGTCCTCCGCTTCGCTTCGGACGGTTCACACCTCCGCGTCGTCCATTAATTTCTGATAATGGACACCTCGTTGGGCATTATCCCTTACTTAATCAACATTTCTAAATATGACTGAAAAAGTAAATTTTTCGGTGTAAATAAAGGACAAAATCGGATGCACTTGCTCTTTTTTTAAGGAAATAGAGGAGAACTTTTGTTTTGAACTCCACTATCACATTTACATTTACATATGGCCCTTTTAACCAATTCATATTTTAGTCATTTGCTACGGGAAACTGGTTAATATTTTTCTGAATGTAAAGCTGACCCTTTCTTCTGAACAATGGAGGGATTATCAAAACAGAGGATGGGGGCACAAATGGTGTGACACAGACCCTTTAAATAGCTCTGGTTCCCATTGTCATTAATTGCAGTTATCTTGCAGTTCCAGTGTTGGTTAGCAATGTTAGCTCATTTGTTAGCCAAGGAGCCTTACATGATCTGAAGTGATCACTGCAGACTGTTGCATTTTTATTGTGCTTGATCCAATCGCTTCTTCTGGTAGATTGTCTTTGTTTGCCTTGAAAAGGGTGCAAGTTGATGGAATTCTATAGAAATGGCCGGTTTTGTTGTTTTTATCAAAGCGATTTGTGCAACCAACAGCCCAACACATGATAGCATCTCCTTCTGCAGACAACGTGCCCACTAGACCAGGGAGTGGCGTAGACCGATAATCCCTTTATTCAGTGAGGAACATAAGTATTTGAACACCCTGCGATTTTGCAAGTTCTCCCTCTTAGAAATTATGAAGTGGTCTGAAATTCACATTGTAGGTGCCTTTCCACTGTGAGAGACAGCTTCTTTTTTTTATTCAAGAAATCACATTGTCTGATTTTTAAAGAATGTATTTGTATTTTATTGCTGCAAATAAGTATTTGAACACCTGGCAATCAGAAAGAATTCTGGCTCTCAAAGATCTGTTACTCTGCCTTTAAAAAGTTCACATCTACTGCACTTATTAATCTAAATTAGTAGCACCTGTCTGAGCTCGTTAAAGACACCTGTCCACCCAACAGTCAGTCAGACTCCATCTACTACCATGGGCAAGACCTAAGAGCTCTCAAAAGACACCAGAGACAAAATTGTAGACCTCAACCCGTCTGGAAAGGGTTACAGGGAAATTGCCAAGCATCTTGATAAAAATAGTATCAATAATCAACTGTTGGAGCAATTATTAGAGAATGGAAGAGGCTAAAGATGACTATCAGTCTCCCTCAGAATAGGGCTCTACGCAAGAGTTGCATCCCAAGAACACCATCCCTACTGTGAAGCATGGGGGTGGAAACATCATGCTTTGGGGTTGCTTTTCTGCGAAGTGGACAAGACGACTGCATTGTAATAAGGAGAGGATGAATGGGGCCATGTATTGTGTGATTTTGAGCAACAACCTCCTTCCCTCAGTCAGAGCATTGAAGATGGGTCGTGGCTGAGTTTTCCAGGATAACCCAGGAGTGGCTCCGTAAGAAGCATATCAAGGTTCTGAAGTGGCCTAGCCAGTCTCTAGACCTAAATCCAATAGAAAATCTTTGGAGGGATTTAAAACTCCATGTTGCTCAGCGACAGCCCCTAAACCTGACAGATCTAGAGAAGATCTGTATGGATGAGTGGGCCAAAACCTCTGTTGCAGTGTGTGCACACCTAATCAAGAACTACAGGAAACATTTGACCTCTGTAATTGCAAACAAAAGCTTCTCTACCAAATATTAAAACTGATTTTCTCAGGTGTTCAAATTCTTTTGTGCAGCAATAAAATACAAATAAATTGTTTAAAAATCAGACAATGTGATTTCCTGACTTTTTTTAAATGCCCCTCACAGTGGAAATGCACCTGCATTGTGAATTTCAGACCCCTCCATAACTTCCAAGTGGGAAAACTTGCAAAATCCCTGGGTCTTCAAAATGTTTCTCACTGTATGGTCTACGGCTGAGAAGAGAGATTCACATGCAACTGTGGAGGCAGTTCGGGTCTACCATGCTGTTTACGTGGTGAACACTGAAAGCAGCGCAGGTTGAATTGTTGGATGTGCATGCCTCAATGCGTAAAAAAAATAATCGCGATAATTCTACAAATTAATTGACCTGCGTTAATGAGTTAATTTTGACAGCCCTAATTTTTATCAATACTTTAAAAAGAATATAATACTTATTTTATCAAAATCTAATTCCAGATTCTTGTGTAATTTTTGTCTTGTATAACTTAAAAAGTGAGCTATTATTGTTATAGGTTAATTTTCTAATACAGTAGATGATCAATGATTTCTTGTTTTTATTTCCAGAGATGTTAAAGTCCTTTCTGTAATGGTTGACTTGTAAAATCTGAAGTTTATTTATTCCTTTTAACCACATAGAACAGGAACAGTATAAATATGTTGAAATCAAAAGTCTTCTATAAGTAAACAGAGCATGACTGAGGGGTTGACTGACCAAGTGTCCTCTTTTATGAAAATCTAAATACTGACAATCAAGGATAAACCCCCCCCCAAAAAAAAACTAATAAAAGACTCCAATGTGTTGCAAGAGAAACTCATTTTGTGGTGAAATGTCTGGAAGGATCGCCATCAAGCAAGCAAATGAAGCAACAAAAGCGTCAGATTTAGACATTGTCCTTGGGCTGACATTTCCAAGCAATAATCTTTAACTTTCTGGCTGTTCAGAAAGAAAAAAATAAATAGTACACACCTTCAACCAATTAAACAACAGAAAAGATGGTGTTGACAAAGCTGCCTCTTGCTGCCTTTATCTGTCTGCCAGGAAGCTGTTGGTTCGTTGCTTTAGCTGCGGCTGCACGGCAAAACAAAGCCTCCCTTTTTGTTTAAGAACAAAGAGTGTCAGAAGACAGACACAAACCAAATCCAAGTTCTTCACAATACAATTCATCACTTTATGTTTGACTGATTTTTAGAAAATGCTATTTTTGAGGATTGTCATCTACTACAAGATATTGCTTTTCTTCATCTAAGCTCAAAAAGAAGAGGGGCTGACGTTGCAAAGGGACAGGTGCATCTCAAAGTCAAATACTGTAAAAAAAAGTTGCAAAAAACTGAAACTCACATTCTATAGCTTCAGTACACAGAGTAAATATTTCAAACATTACTTTTTCTTCATATTGACCACTGTGGCTGACAGCCAATGACAGAAGCCTTTGAGTACAAACGTTGTTTTGTGGGGTGCTGGGGGCCTCAGTTGGTAGAGCAGGTGCACCATGTGCAGAGGTAATAGTCCTTAACATGGTTGTCCTGGGTTCAATCCCCAGTTTTGGGTCATTTCCTGCACTTTAATAAATTGTGCTAGTGCCAAAAAGTTGTTTTCCTCATGTCCAATAGACAGTCAGTCAGTACATTCACATGCACATGTAAATCGAGCTTTTGGCAAATATCGGACTAATAGCTTAACTAGAATGGGAGCCTTTATCCCAGTTTACATGTCACTCAGAAAATGTTATTATTGAAAGAAGTGCATTGCCACCATGACGCTTGGTAGCGACATGCGCCCTTTCACGTTGGATTTTTCCGGTTGGCCTATAAGGTCTTAGAGATAGTAAACAGATGCTGGCAGCAGTGAAGCAGATGGAGTAAAAGCAGGATATGCAGTACAAGTGAAGAAATAGACGACAACAACACTGTAGCGAGTACATTTTGTAAGTACTGTACTGTTTGATTGTGTTACACTCGTCGCTGCTGTGTTGTTATTATACTGGTGTTGTTCCCGTTTTCGCGGTCTCCTCACTTCCGGTGAATAGCTCAGCTGAGGCGAGGATGGTTGGAGTTGCATGCAAAGAAATGTAATTTTCTAATTGCATTATCTGGGTGTCATAGCTCGATTACCGTCACTCTAGTGCGGTTGGACTTCAGTCGGACTAAAGTGTATACATGCTTTCAAAAGTCCGATTTCAGTCGGACTATGGCAATAATTTGGCTTTCTCTTGCATGTAAAACTCATCCAAGGCAAGGCAAGAAAATTTTATTTGTATAGCACACTTTCAACAGCAGGGCAATTCAAGGTGCTTTACATGATTTGGTGATTTAAAAAAAAAAGAAAAAGGAAATTAAAAGTAAAAGAAACACACATTACACATGATACACAATAAAGCAAGAGAAAGATTTTAAAAAAGCAAGAGCATGAACACATTTCATCCATACGACATCAAACATTTACTCGAAGGCAATTCTAAATAGATGGGTTTTTAGTCTCGATTTAAAGCAGTTCAGAGTTTCAGCAGCTCTACACTCGTCAGGAAGTCTGTTCCAGATAAGGGGAGCATAGAAACTGAAAGCTGCTTCTCCATGTTTAGTTCTGAGTCTAGGGATGTTTAGTAGGCTAGAGTTGGAGGACCTGACTGGGCTTGGTGGTTGGTACCATGACAACAGGTCTTCAACATATTTTGGTGCTAAGCCATGTAATGATTTATAAACTAGTAGGAGTATATTCTATTCTCTGAGCTACCGGAAGCCAGTGTAAGGACTTTAGAACTGGGGTGATGTGCTCTACTTTCCTGGTTCTAGTGAGGACGCGAGCGACAGCGTTCTGGATCAGCTGCAGCTGTCTGACTGACTTTTTAGGCAGACCTGTGAAGATGCTGTTGCAGTAATCAATCCGACTAAAGATAAACGTATGTATGAGTTTTTCCTAGGTCGTGTTGCAACATCAGTCGTTTAATCCTAGAGATGTTCTTCAGGTGATAGAACGCTGACCTTGTTATTGCCTTTATGTGACCCTGGAGGTTCAGGTCTGAGTCCATTACTACACCTAGGTTTCGAGCCTGATCAGTAGTTTCTAGCTGTATTAATTTAAGCTGTGTGCTGACTCTTGATCGTTCCTCCTTGGGTCCAAAAATAATCACTTCAGTTTTGTTTCTATTCAGCTGGAGAAAGTTATGGCACATCCATCCATTTATTTGGTCAATGCATTAATTTAGGGTTTGAATGGGTTCAGAGTCACCTGGTGACATTGTAATGTAGAGCTGAGTGTCATCCGCGTAGTTATGGTAGCTAATGTTATTGGTTGCTATAATCTTGCCTAGTGGGAGCATGTAGATATTAAATAAGAGGGGCCCCAGGATGGAGCCCTGGGGCACCCCACATGTGATTTCTGTTCGTTCTGATGAAAAGTCTCATATTGAAACATAGAAGACCCTGTTCTTTAGGTAAGATTTGAACCAGCCAAGTAGTGTACCAGAGAGTCCGACCCAGCTCTCCAGTCGTTCCAATAAAATATCATGATCAACAGTGTCAAATGCTGCACTGAGGTCCAACAGAACCAGCACTGTGGTTCTTCCACAGTCTGTATTTATGCGGATGTCATTTAATACTTTGACGAGGGCAGTCTCGGTGCTGTGGTGAGCACGGAAACCAGACTGAAAAACATCAAAACGGTTTGTCATTGTTATGAAGCTATTCAACTGCTGAAACACGACTTTTTCAATAATCTTACTGATGAATGGAAGATTAGAGATCGGCCTGTAGTTCTGCATTAACGTGTTGTCCAGATTTTTCTTCTTTAGCAGTGGTTTAATAACTGCTGTTTTTAAAGCCTGAGGGAAGACACCTGATAGCAGGGATGAGTTCACTATTTGAACAAGATCAGACCCAATGACAGGAAGAACTTTCTTTAGAAAAACTGTGGGTAGAATATCAAGACAGCAGGAGGAGGAGCTTAATTGGATAATGATTTTTTCAAGGCTGTTCTGGTTTAATTCGTGGAATTCAGACATTTTCTCTACATTGTTGTTGATTGGGGATGGCACTGGTTGTGGGTTCGATATTGAGGTACAGATTGACCGTCTGATTGTTAGAATCTTTTCAGTGAATAAGCTGGCAAATTCATTGCAGGCCCTGGTAGAGTTTAGTTCAGGGGCTACTGTCACTAAAGGATTAGTTAGTCTTTCCACTGATGCAAATAGGGTCCGTGCATCATTAATGTTTCTGTTGATGATTTCAGAAAAGAACGATTCCCTAGCATCTTTTATAGTTAGCTGATATCTATTCAGTCTCTCTTTGTAGATCTCACAGTGAACCTGGAGTCGAGTTTTCCGCCATTTTCTCTCGGCTCGGCGACACTCGTTTTTCACTACGTACCAGTGGATTACTTGCCCACGGAGACTTCTTTCTACCTGAGACTACTTTCACTTTAGTTGGAGTAATGGAATCCATGATGTCTGAGATTTTCGCAAGGAAATTATCTACTAGCTTATCTACTGAGTTTGAGTTGGGAGATGAGGGGGATGTGATGGAAGGGTAAATACGTTTAAAAGTTTCAACTGAGCTGTCCCCTAGAAAACGCTTTTTTATAGTGGTCTTACTGTGGCTGGACAATTTAGCAGAGATGGTACTTTCAAAGAAAATACAGAAATTGTCAGATAACGCAATATTAATTACAGAGATGTTGGAAATATTTAACTTTGCTGATAATTAAGTCCAGAGTGTGTCCTTTATTGAGTGTTGGTGGTTTGACATGTTGGATCAGGCCGAAGTAGTGGAGAGTATCATCTAATGTTTTTGCTTGTCTATCTTGGGGGTTGTCAGTATGGATGTTAAAATACCCCACAATGATTAGTTGGTCATAGTCGACACATATTACAGAAAGGAGGTCATTGAAATCATTAAAGAAGTTAGAGTTAAGTTTTGGTGGTTTATATAAACTTAGAAAAAAAGCTTTGTTAGGCTCATTTATCTGGGTGGCTAGGTATTCAAAAGAATCAAACGTGCCCAGAGTTACCTTTTTAAAGTTCATTGAGTTGTGAAAAATGGTGGCTACACCTCCACCTCGTCTGTGCTTTCTGCTCTCGCTTAAGAAATTTTAATTTGGAGGAGTAGATTCTATTAATGCAGTTGTTTCGTTATTTTCATTTCATTTCATTTCATAAAGAGTTTCTGATAAAAAAAAGGGCGTGTAAATTATTCTCAGTGATGAAGTCATTGATAAGAAAAGACTTCCCGGATAGAGATCTAATGTTTAATAAAGCTAACTTAAGTATTGTGATGATGGGCAGCTGGACCTTCTGACAGGTTATCAATTTGAGATTTTGTTTAATATGAGAGCGTGTGGTTAACGGTTTATGTTTCCTGCTGCTGATAATCACTGAAATCTTAGACTCGGGGGGGTGCCGGGCGAGTTCTGGGAGACGGTAGGGGTGGATTTATTGCCCGGTTCCCTCAAATATCAAATATCTGTAATAATCAGTGGGGGGAAGCTCCCAGACTTATTGACACTAGTCCCAGGCGTTTGGTGTAGTCTAAGTTTAGGTGTTAATTGTGTCCCAAATTTGATTTGCTCGTTCAGTCTGTCTGTAAAGTTTCTAAATGTAGACTCATTTGATGTGGCTGAGTCACAGGAAGATGAAGACTTAATCTCTGATGGTTGTTTATCTGTTCGGTCCTGTGGTGTCATCATGACTTGGTGTTTTGTTCTCTGATATCCATGGGCGCCTCAAGGTCAGCTTTTGGGAGCAAGTGTTTGGCTTTCTGATTTTGATAAGAAAAAATGTTTGCTGCTAACAGCCTTACTCCGGCCTTGTTAAGATAACGGCCTGCTTTGAACAGATGATTAGCACTTCCAAATACTTTGAAATTATTAATAAATGTGAACGACTTCTCAGCTGATTGTTTCTTCAACCATTTACGGAGCATGCGGAGTCTGCTAAATCTTTCATCATTCCCTTCAGGGACTGATCCGCTGATGAGGATGTTTACGTTAAGTCCATCAAGTCTCTGTAGGAGATCAGAAAAGTCTCTCTTCAGAATCTCTGATTGTCTCATCACGATATCTGCTGATCCAGCGTGAATGACGAGCTTTTCCAAAGCAGGATGTTGGTCCAAGATTTTGGGGATTTTTTCTGATATTTCTCTCTGATATTTTTGTAGCAGCTATAAACTCTGGTGTTCTTGCTACAAAAAGCCTAAATTCCATTAATTGATCCGTCTTGTATGATAACAATCTTTGCTGGGGGCGCTCTTACTTTGTTATGTGTCCGTTTGATGCGGCTGGGTTTCTCCTGGTGGCTTTGACTGGTCCCGGGGGCTGCGTCATCTTTCGGGGAACTCAAGGCTGCGAATCTGTTTTTCAGCGGGATTCCAGGTGGAGAAATGTCTCTTGTTTTTGGCTGAAACCTCTTTTGTTTACTTTTAGCAGAAGCGGGAGGTCTGGGTTCAGAGCTTTCTCTGTGCCGGAGTTTCTTTTCTTTTTTCTTCCTCGGAGAACAGGCTGGGGTTGATGATTCCATGCATTTTAAAGCTGGCCAGTCTTTATTAGAGTGCGGAGTTCTGCCGCTCAGGCGCCTGTAGGGAGTCTCTGTGACACGGTTAGACCGATGTAACACCGGGCTGTTTGTATTCAAATGTAAAGTTGTGTCGTTTCCATAATCAGCGTGGAGATCAAAATTAATTTCCAGACGACGTAGCTTCGTTTCAATGCCCTCAATTCTGTGGAGCAGTTTTTCAAAATCCTCAGCTGAGCAAAAAGCCATGTTGATAAGTCCATAAAAAAGTAATCCAAGAAGAGATCCGGTCCAACACAGTAACTCCAGGGGCTGGGTAGATAAAGTAACTAAGAAAAGGTTAAGAAAGAAAACAAGAAAAGCAAACAGAAAAGAAAATAAAGTGAACGGATCTGGAGAGAGACAGAGAGCAGCTGCTCCTCCTTCAGCAGACAGGCCAACTTCTCCAGGCTAAACTTGATAAAGAACCTCTGTCAAGAGATAAATGAGAGACACCAGAACCAACAATCCAGACCTGGGCTTCCTATCCCAGGAACGTAAGGGTTTCTCTAAAGCCTTAGAGCCACAGGCTGATAGCCTCCATGCCACATGGCATTGATGCAGTAGTTCATGTTAAAGAAGCCCAGACCAAGTGCTTGGTGTATATATTGTACTGTACATGGACAAAATTTAAATTAAATCTGCAAGCACCCTCGAAGGTCCTCGCAACTAAGCACCTCTCCACCTCTCCATGGGCGTTGTGCACCCGCACCTCAACACCAAGTCCATCTATCAGTTCTGCATTTCATCACTAGGTGGTACAATGAGCAAGCTTTGATATTACTTTCAGTCAGACTCAGTTCAGCTCTAGTAGAAAGTATTCAAAATTATACCAACCCAATCCTCTTGATGGAAGCTAAGTGTAAACTAGAGACACCCAAAATCAAAACAAGTCACTCGGTCTTCTAAGTGGGTGGAGCTATAATGATATCAGCAAACGGCCATGTAAATGTGTTGAGTGCTGCTCTGTGCAACACAGCATGTTTGGTACAGCACATTTAGACCTTTGCCTTTAAGGGCAAAGCTATATTAGTTCAGTAGCACTTCTTGCCTCCTGGGTTAGAATCCCAGCCTGGGGTCTTTCTGCATAGAATTTGCATGTTCTCCCTGTGCATGCATGGCTTCCTCCCACAGTCCAAAAACATGACTGTTAGGTTAATTGGTCTTTCTAAATTGCCCTTAGTGTGTGTGCATGGTAGTTTGTGTTGTGTGTCTCTATGTTGCCCTGCGATGGCGACCTGTCCAGGGTGTAACCCGCCACTCGCCCGATGATTGCTGGAGATAGGCACCAGCCCTCCGCAACCCTGCAGTGCTGGTTCTGTTGAACCTCAGTGCAGCATTTGACACTGTTGATCATGATATATTATTAGAGCGACTGGAGAGCTGGGTCAGACTCTCTGGTACAGTCTTACCTAAAGAACAGGGACTTCTTTGTTTCAATAGGAAACTTTTCATCAGAACGAAGAGAAACCACGTGTGGGGTGCTCCAGGACTCCATCCTGGGGCCCCTCTTATTTAATATCTACATGCTCCCACTAGCCCAGATTATAACAACCAATAAGATTAGCTACCATAACAAGGCAGATGATACTCAGCTTTATATTACGATGTCATCAGGTGACTTTGAACCCATCCAAACCCTAAGTAAATGCATCGATCGGATGGATGTGCCATAACTTTCTCCTGCTGATTAGAAACAAAACAGAAGTAATTACTTTTGGACCTAAAGAGGAACGATTAACAGTCAGCACGTATCTTCAATTAATACAGCTAGAAACTACTGATCAGGCTCGAAATGTAGGTGTAGTAATTGACTCAGACCTGAATCTCCAGGGTTACATAAAGGCAATAACAAGGTCAGCCTTCTATAACCTGAAGAACATTTCTAGGATTAAAGGACTGATGTCGCAACAGGACCTCGAAAAACTCATCCATGCGTTTATCTTTAGTCGGATTGATTACTGCAACAGCGTCTTCACATCAATAAAACCTCGGGGAGGAATTTGATTAAATGCAGAGGCTATAAACAGCCAAATCAAGGTCAAAATTGCAAGTTCAACCCTAGCCCTCACTGTAGTGACGTAGTGACGTCGCTACAGTGAGACGCTCTGATTGGTTGGGCGGGCTTTGCAAGCTTTAGAAGCGTCAGGCTTTTCACGCTTTGCAAGCGTCAGGCTTAAAAATGTACAGGCCTGAAACTACTCGCTTTGTGAGCGTTGTCTGACGCTCATAAAGCATGCGGTATGAACCCGCATTATAAAATACATAAATTTCACACACGACTGATGCGACTACAAAATGTGTTTTTGTATATGTTTAAGCCCTCAAAAAGCCCCTTTATTTTGGAAAAGGGTAATAAACAGATACAAATACAAATTGCATGGGCCTAAATAACGTATTGACAGATATAATCATTTGGATTTATAAATGTATCTAAAGAATTTATTTAATATCAGAGTTTCAGTTCTTGTACTGAATTTCCTTAAATGTACCTGCAGACATTAACCTAGTGACTAAACATCTGATGAAACTTCATAGGCTTAAAACCAAAGTTTTTACAAACCCCAGCTTGTCTCCGGCACAAGCGCTATCCCAGGAACGATTCTAAACGGTTATGAAATGCATCATCACAAATCCTCATACTCTACCTATTGGCTAACTGAAAGGTTTCAAATATAATAGTTCAAAGCTATGAGTCAGAGCAAAAAGAGTTGAGATTTAGAAAAAGGATACAACGTTTCAGAATCACCATATCCTCCTAGCGGATAGGTTCTCCTGTCCTCTTCACCTCTGGTCCTGTCCCAGTTTGGGTGACTCAGTTTGAGACTTCACAGGTTGCTGAGGAAGAGGAAGCCTACTTGCTCAGCAAAACTTCAAGGTTTAATAATCTCAGTGTTTCCAGAGGACAATTACTCCAGACCTGATGGGATCTGCAGCCTGCACAACACAGAGCTTTGAAGGCTTTAGGTCTTGGAAGGCCACACTCCTGACATTATTGTAAGCTGCTTCGAGATAAGCCTCTTTGTCACGGCTTCATGATACCATCATTGTGCTTACGCTGCCAGTCAGGCAGTGCTCAAATCACTCCGCAGCCAATTTCAGTTTTCTGGCAGGAACAGTGTGAAACTGCAAGTTATTGAATCATTCAGTGTCTCTCTCTTTTTATAATATAAATATGAGCAAAATTCAGTAGCACTATCTATCTATCCATCCATCTATCGCCCAAAAAGTATTGAAAATGAACTTGTATTATTCTGTCAGTACTTGGAAAACCAAAATGGTTAATGAACAGAACTAAGACTTCAGTTGTGATGTGGGAAATCAAAGACCATAGGACATCATCCAGAAATAAGTCTAAGTAAAAAAAAAAAATCTTAAATATTAATTTTAATGCTTTAAATCAGGGAATGATGAATAAACCCTGGAAACCCAAAATACTTTCCTTATTTTTTTTCCCAGGCTTCTTTACACTCAGAAAATAATACAATCAAATTTTTAAAAATAATAATAATTTATTTACGCAGTGTTTAAAAAATAGACCCGCCGCGGAAATTTAGGAGAAGGTCGCAACAGAACGCTTCTGGTACGCGTCAGATTTGCGTAGCTTCGCGCCCGGTGGAAACGGACTCATTGACTATAAGCGGCGGCATAAGTGTGGAAAGTAGGATTTAGGCAGGTATTAAAGATACTTTTCATTAAGCCCACATTTCTATGTCTACAATTGATTTTATTGGTCCGATACAATATTTTTATCCTAAATGTCATATCTTAATTAGCAGAAAATTATACTTAAAGGGGCTATATGCAATTTTCTGAAATTTAAACTCGCGACTGACACCTGTGGCCAAAAAACAGAACTGCTCTTCCTTTCTGCTCGCTCTCGCAGCACGCGCTCCTCCGCTGGTCGCTCTCAATCTTCGATCTTTTTCGGGCACTTGTCAGGGGTATTAACTTTTTTAGTCTTATGTGGAGTTACTGTTGGTGTCAAAGTTGTCCTTGGTCTCTTCTGTGTATTCGCACAATCCATTGAACTGCTTGCGAGTGCTGACTAGCGGCGGTGGCAGAGTGATCTGAAACATTTAACATGAACGCGCTTGAAGTCACATCCGCAGACAGCGCGGGAAAATCCGACTCGACAGAAAATAGAAAAAATTGGATACAGGCTTATAGGTGCACCCACTGTGAGCTGACAAGGTGTCAGTATGCTCACCGGGAGATGTTTGAGTCATAAATGGTCAAATAAAAAGGCTTTTGTTACGTTTATTTTGGGGGAAAAGTTGCATATAGCCCTTTTAACAGAAAGAAAGGCTGGAAACCATCACTCTATGTGAAATTAATCTATATAATGTGTTCCACTTAGTGAATTGAGTTAGTGAAATAAATGAACTTTTTAATGATATACTAATTAATTGAATATGACAATCAAAACTCAAATTTTGCATTTGTACTAAATGATTGTGGATAGCCATATATATATATATATATATATATATATATATATATATATATATATATATATATACACTACCGTTCAAAAGTTTGGGGTCACCCAAACAATTTTGTGTTTTCCATGAAAAGTCACACTTATTCACCACCATACGTTGTGAAATGAATAGAAAATAGAGTCAAGACATTGACAAGGTTAGAAATAATGATTTGTATTTGAAATAAGATTTTTTTTACATCAAACTTTGCTTTCGTCAAAGAATCCTCCATTTGCAGCAATTACAGCATTGCAGACCTTTGGCATTCTAGCTGTTAATTTGTTGAGGTAATCTGGAGAAATTGCACCCCACGCTTCTAGAAGCAGCTCCCACAATTTGGATTGGTTGGATGGGCACTTCTTGCGTACCATACGGTCAAGCTGCTCCAACAACAGCTCAATGGGGTTCAAATCTGGTGACTGCGCTGGCCACTCCATTACCGATAGAATACCAGCTGCCTGCTTCTTCTCTAAATAGTTCTTGCACAATTTGGAGGTGTGTTTTGGGTCATTGTCCTGTTGTAGGATGAAATTGGCTCCAATCAAGCGCTGTCCACTGGGTATGGCATGGCGTTGCAAAATGGAGTGATAGCCTTCCTTATTCAGAATCCCTTTTACCCTGTACAAATCTCCCACCTTACCAGCACCAAAGCAACCCCAGACCATCACATTACCTCCACCATGCTTAACAGATGGCGTCAGGCATTCTTCCAGCATCTTTTCAGTTGTTCTGCGTCTCACAAACGTTCTTCTTTGTGATCCAAACACCTCAAACTTGGATTCATCCGTCCACAACACTTTTTTCCAGTCTTCCTCTGTCCAATGTCTGTGTTCTTTTGCCCATCTTAATCTTTTTCTTTTATTGGCCAGTCTCAGATATGGCTTTTTCTTTGCCACTCTGCCCTGAAGCCCAGAATCCCGCAGCCGCCTCTTCACTGTAGATGTTGACACTGGTGTTTTGCGGGTACTATTTAATGAAGATGCCAGTTGGGGACCTGTGAGGCGTCTGTTTCTCAAACTAGAGACTCTAATGTACTTATCTTCTTGCTCAGTTGTGCAACGCGGCCTCCCACTTCTTTTTCTACTCTGGTTAGAGCCTGTTTGTGCTGTCCTCTGAAGGGAGTAGTACACACCGTTGTAGGAAATCTTCAATTTCTTAGCAATTTCTCGCATGGAATAGCCTTCATTTCTAAGAACAAGAATAGACTGTCGAGTTTCAGATGAAAGTTCTCTTTTTCTGGCCATTTTGAGCGTTTAATTGACCCCACAAATGTGATACTCCAGAAACTCAATCTGCTCAAAGGAAGGTCAGTTTTGTAGCTTCTGTACCAAGCTAAACTGTTTTCAGATGTGTGAACATGATTGCACAAGGGTTTTCTAATCATCAATTAGCCTTCTGAGCCAATGAGCAAACACATTGTACCATTAGAACACTGGAGTGATAGTTGCTGGAAATGGGCCTCTATACACCTATGTAGATATTGCACCAAAAACCAGACATTTGCAGCTAGAATAGTCATTTACCACATTAGCAATGTATAGAGTGTGTTTCTTTAAAGTTAAGACTAGTTTAAAGTTATCTTCATTGAAAAGTACAGTGCTTTTCCTTCAAAAATAAGGACATTTCAATGTGACCCCAAACTTTTGAACGGTAGTGTATATATATATATATATATATATATATATATATATATATATATGAAATCATATTCATACTTAAGTTTTTGCAGTCTAATCCATTTACCTCCTATAACTACCAAGTTAGTTAGGTGCATGCTCATGTATCTGGTAGGTATATTACAACTGCAGCAACATGTTCTAACCAAAGCGGTCTTCCTAAAAATGGTCACAAAGACTGTTTATTTTAAAATTCATAATCCATGCAGTTTATACAGTATAGGAACCATTTTTTTAGTATTGATATTCAGATTGTAAGATGAAATGGTTACAAGCACAGAGTTTTACTTGATGTTTGTTTTTTCAAATGTGGCTAAAGAAATGCAGTATTTATTTATTTATTTTTTATAAATATATATGATGAATGCATATCCCACATAAGATTAAGGTTAATTATCGTAAAAGAATGCAGGAAAACAATCAGAAATTAGCTGTCAGATTTGCTTTTCACTGTACAACAGACTCAAGCTCAAGAAAATGTAGGAAAAAGATATAAAAAACTGACATTTCTGCAGCTGTTCACAGATGATGAGGATCATGATTATACAGCCATCGTCACAGATGTCTAAAATAACTTTAACTCCACAATTATATGTTAATTGCAACACATGCAGTGGCAAAGAAAATAGTTCCAAGGAGCTGCAGGACAAACAGCGCAGCTTTAATATTTATGAAACATCAATTTATTCTTGGTTGGTTAATGATGATAATAATGAAGCTGGCAGCATTAAAATGAGCACCAACAGTGATGAGCGTGTCTTAACATGCTGTGCTCATCGTGGACAACCTGTCTGAAGTCTGACTTTATGGGCTGCGATTTTAAAAATGCATTGAATGCTATTAAGTGTCATAAATTAACCTTATAAAACAATGGCATACAACCATGAGAAAAAAACTCCCACTGCTTTGCTACAGATGATGTAAGAATGCAGAAAACCCTTGAGCAAATGAATCTGGTAAAAACCAAATGAGAAAGTCCAGACTCTGACTAGGTCGCTTCAAAACCTTCAATCAATATCATTAAACTCAACTAACTTTTTAATGCCTATTTCTGAGAAGCTTGTCATCTACAAATCCCCAGTGAACCCTTGTAATCATTTTCTAGTAGTTATACGTTTTGAGTCAACCATAAATTCCCTTGAGGGATTAATGGTGATGTTTAGGATTCTGGGGTCGTAATCTTAAAAATCAGCAAACTTTGTTGGGTTGTCATAGAGACGACTTCAGGTGTCATCACACGTTGGGACGTTAGGATTAAGTCTGATTTATTGTAAAGTATGTGAGTCTGTTTAGAAAGTGCCGAGTCCGGGCAGGGAGCAGGATAATAGGAATTTGACAAATGAAAGACGATTGACACGTAATCCTCAGACAAACCAATAAAAAGATTATTAACACGGCTCTTTGTTGAGCTAGACATTTTCCTAATCCAAAGGATGGCAAAGCATTGGGAACGACAATAGAACTGACACAAACAACACAAACTAACAGGTTGTGCCGCATAATTTTACACAGAACTCCAAATCTGTGCAAAAAAAAAACTGCATCATGCAAATGTTTGCTGCACTGTATGAGGCACCAGTAGGGATGGGCGTTTATCACATCATTTATTGTTATGGGGAAAAATGTCTTGTCATAACAATTTTGATTTTTATTATTCTGTTATTTTTACAGTTTTCTCCACACTTTGGTCCACAAGATCATCAATACATTTAATAAATATGATTAAATAGTTATTGTTTGCAGTTGAGTGATTAAAAAATAAAAATAAATCACACTTCTTTATGTAAGTGGTGCGTTGAAGAAGCCTATTGGACAGTTTATAATAATACCAACATTTAGTTAAAATGTTTAAGAGTTGTATCTTTAACAGTTTTTCAGTTATGCCCAAAAGGGGGTCAACTTTTTAGAAAGCAGAGGATGAGAGGGAGGTTGGGCTAGGAGATGAGCTGCTGCTGAGATCTCGCGAGAGCTGTGCGTAAGTAATATGGCGGTAAACTGGTAAAACAAACAAACTCGGGTAAAAACAAACCATAACATTCGAGCCAAATATAGCAAACGTTTAATAATAACCATTATTTTGTAATTCTCCATAAAACTAACTGGACGAGGAAACCTTGCACAGCCTGGAAAGCTATTTGGACGAGTGCTATGACAACATTGTTATGGGCAAGCCACAGAAATCCACCTCTGCTATGCCGACAAGCACTCCATCACAAAAACGCACCCATTCTGAGGCCAGCACCTCCACTATCTCTCCAGAGAAAAGCTACAGCGATGTCCTGGACTCAATAGATAAGAAGCTAACCAGCCTAGACGCCCGTCTGGCCCTGGTTGAGGTTCTCCACAAAGAATTTCAAGCTCTAAGGGAATCTCTGGAGTTCAGCCAACAACAGGTAGCATCGCTCGCTGCAGAAAACCAAACGCTTAGGGAGAGTGTAAAGAAACTCACCGATGGGATGACGCAGCTGTCCGGAGAAAGTAAGAGGATGAAAGAAACTATCCTGGATATACAGGCCAGGGGAATGCGGGACAATCTTGTTTTTTCCGGGATCCCAGAACAGGCTGTGGACGACGCTGAATCCACCGTCCGAGATTTTCTCCAACATCAGTTAAAGCTCCCAAAAAACATCACTTTTTACCGCGTCCACTGGCTTGGAGGTAAGAAGCCCAACAACAGCCGGCCGCGACCTATTGTTGCTAAATTCAAGCATTACAAGCAAAAAGAGTAGGTCAGAGGCCGGGGCAGAGCGTTACAGCGTTAATGATCAATATCCGAAGGAAATCCTGGATAGAAGGCGCGTTTTGTTCCCAATCAGGAAGAAATATATCAGTGAAGGCACCAGAGCTACAGTAGCAGTAGATAAACTGTATGTTAATGGGCAGCTGTTCAGGGACCCCCAGCTTACTCCTTGGCTTTATTAGTCATGTAACACTGGCTAGATAAGAGTTGTTTTATCAGTCAACTATAATCTAATGTTAGCACAGCTCTGTGAAGTTGTTTACATCACTCAATGTGGGCGGGGCCAGGGCTAAGCACTGGGATACTGACTCTTTTTTCTTTTCTCATCTTCACATGTCTATCACCAAATGTCTTTGTCACTCCTTTTTTCTTCTTTTATCACTCACACACAGAATGTTTTCATAATATAACAATTGATTTCTCTCTCACCCTCACAAGGGCCCCACAGTGGCTTCCTCGCCACTGTGGGGCCCTTGGCGGTCTGCTTGTCTCCGTCCTAGAAGGTAGGGCGTCCATCTCCCGGGTTCGGGGGCTGGTGGCTCTACTGGGGCATCGGTACCTGGACCTGGGAGCATGAAGTGTGTATGGGGTGTGTGAGTGAGGGTACAGCGTCATTTCTTGGGTGTCTTGGTGAGTTAGTGAGAATGTATGTGTTTAAGAGGGAGGGAAGTTATGACTGTGTCTGTATGTCTTTGTCTGCCTGTCAGGTTGGATCTTGGGCTGCCCTCTCGCCTGGCGCACCTCAGGCCTGACATTTATTGGGGGGCCTATTTCCCCTCCGTCACTCCCCGCCAGTGACAGATGCCCGTGCCTACTGGTGCGTCGGTGGTCAATCCGGTTCGGACCTGGAGCGTGCCTGGCCGGGCCTGGGGGAGCTGGTGTGTCGGTCGGCCGATGCCCTGGGCCGATATCTTCCTTTGGTTGGTTGGGGCACCTCTTTTAGGGGTGCCACGTTTGGGATTGTTGGGTGGTGCCTGCTCGGTGGCTCGGCGGGATACGGATCCAGCATCTCTGCTCGTTCGATCACCTGTTCTGTGCGCACCGTGCGTGGTCGGTTCACTGGCGGGTTGGACCGGCCCTGGCCTTTGTTGGATGCCTGGTCTCGGCGCTCTGCGTTGTGTGGGATCAGGACTCGGGAGCTGGTACAACTTGGTGTCCAGGTGCTGGCTGAGCTTGGCCTGGGGATGCTGTCCATCCGCCGTGGCTATCGGTGGGGCGCCCCGACGTGGGGCAGGGGTGGGGCCCTGGCGGTGGGGATTGGCCCAGGGTGGTGGTGGCGCGTTGCGGCCGGCCGCGGCCCCTACGGTGCCAGGGGCCCCTCGTCTGGTCCCTGCTGGGGGGCAGGGCGCCCCTAAGGCCCCTGCTCTCCCGGTCCATGGACCGGCCCGGCCTGGCGTGGCTGGTGGCTGGTTGCCGGCAGGGCCTGTGGGCTCGTCACTGCTGCCCCCCGGGCCCCTGCATAGGAGCCGCTGGACGTTCCCCTGGGATTCTCCTTTGCTCCTCTCTTGGGGGATGCGGTCGGCCCCGCCCGGCTCCGCCTGGGGCTCTGGGGGTCCGTTGGACGTCTTGGCTCCGATCTCCTTCATGTCTGCATCGATTCCTGGGAGACGGCTTGATGCCTGCTCACACCAGCTATCGAACACTCTTATGGAGAAACCTTATATCCACCAGCTTGCTCACACACACATAGATGTGGGGTCTCTGGTGTTTACAGATATATTCTTGGGCTGAGGTTATCATTACTAGATCTTGATTAATCGGTACCATTAGTTTTTCTGTGACATTGATGTTGTATTTTTATATCCATTTTTATGTGATGTGGTTGTTTAGTTCTTAGTTCACAATGTTTGTTTTGTTTTATCGATGTTCCTTTTTCGTTTTGTTTTGTTTTTTCCCCTCTCTCTTCCATCCTTTGGGTATGGAGGCAGACTTCAATGTTTTCCTATGTTTTCTTTGTTCCCCTTCCTCTCTTGTATTTTCAACTTACCCTCTCTCATGACTTTTTGTTTCCTACCTCTCTTCTTCATCTTCTTTCTTTCTTCCCCTTAATTTTCCTTCTCCGTGTCCATAACATCAGGAAATAAAAACCCCAGCAATTCATAAAAAAGATTTTTCACACATATATCAAGTGGAGTACTATAGCAAAAGCTGTACTGCTCCGCTTGTGAAAGTAAATCTGTTGGGCTTCTACTTGGTACTCAGACACGAATTCTGAGCTCCACACTGCCAAACACGACACGTAAAAAAAAAAAAAAAAAAGAAAGCAGAGGATGACCTCCTGCTAAGCCACCTTGGTATTACTCAGGTCAACTATTTGTGCTAGTCATGGTGCACAATGACGCAATATGACTTGGCAAAGGCAACATCAAGGAACCAAAGGCGGAATGGTATATGTGTGACATTTGACCAGGAGCTGAGCTAGCCATTTGGGTGCCCTAGTCACAAACGCTTTTGGTAAAATGTTTTATTTGTTCAGAGCTGTTTAGTGTTGCTTCTGTAGAAAATAAATTCATGTAAAAATCATGCTTTGCTACATTTTTTTTTTGTCTAAAACGGTAAAATAATTCTAGAGGTTTTTCCTTTTTCTCTCCCTTTCAGATGCTAAGGAGTCCCGCTGTGGAGCGACAGAGGAAAAGAGGGAGAGAGTGCAAGGAACGCACAATTTTCATCCCACTGTCTCGTCTTTTTCACGCTTCCGTCCCCGACTCTTGATGCCATTTCGTCCAAACACAGGTGTCTCACAGACTTGATTTAGAATCAGCAAAACATTTTTCTCTAGCAAACTTGTCATTTTTGTATTTCATATATCTATTAACATCTTCCACTCATTTTATTTTAAAACATGCCATTGAAAACTACCACTAAGGCTGGATTGCACTAACACGGTTTAACTTTAAACTCAGAAGACGGAATAAATGTAAATGCCTCTTTTAAGGCTGCAATTTTTAAGGCGGATTGAGCCATAGTTACGCTAACAAGTAGCTTTAACATTGTTGCTGCAGTCTAGCAACAAAGTAACTTGGGGTTTTTTTTGAGTCCGTGGTCTTGACAACACGCTTCCAATGTATATAGATTAATTATGAAGTCTTATGTGGATGTAGGGTTTCTCACATCCTTCTGTCTCTTCATGTAATCCCAGACACACTATGATGTGCAGATCTGGGCTCTGTGGGGGCCATAACATCACTTCTTGTTCTTTTCTACACTGACGATAGTTCTCAATGACTTTGGCTGTATACTTGGGCTTGTTGTCCTGGTGCAGAATAAATTTGGGGGCAATCATACGTCTCCCTGATGGTATTGTATGATGGATAAGTATCTGCCTGTATTTCTCAGCATTGAGAACACAATTAATCCAGACCAAATCTCCAAATCAATTTGCAGAAATGCAGCCCTAAATATTCAAGGAACCTCCACCATGCTTCACTGTTGCCTGCAGACACTCATTATTGTACCACTCTCCAGCCCTTCGACAAACAAACTGCCTTCTGCTACAGACAAATATTTCAAATTTTGACTCTTCAGTACACAGCTACTGCTGCCATTGTTCTACACTCCAGTTCCTATGTTTTTGTGCATACTTGAGTCACTTGGCCTTGTTTCCATGTTGGAGGTATGGCTTTTTGGCTGCAACTATTCCATAAAGACCACTTCTGGCCAGACTTCTCCAGACAGTGGGTGGGTGTACCTGTGTCCCACTGGTTTCTGCCATCTCTGAGTTGATGGAACTGCTGGGCATCTTCCGATTTGGAAGGGTAATAAGCGTGATGTGTCTTTCATCCATTCCTTAGCAGACCACTGCGTCTACGATCCTCAACGTTGCCCGTGTCTTTTTGTTTCTTCAAAAGAGCTTGAACAACACCTCTTGAAACCCCAGTCGGCTTTAAAATCTTTGTCTGGGAGAGACCTTGCTGATGCAGTGCAACTATATTGTGTCTTGTTGCTGTGCTCAATATTGCCATGACATTAAATTATCTAACTATCCACAACCTCCCCTTGGTAGCAGAGTTTGACTGTTCCTCACCCAGTTTTTAGCCTTCTACACAACTGCTTCTGTTTCAGTTAAAGACTGTGTTTCAACCTACATGTGACATTGACGATGATTAGCATCTCTTTGGAAATAATTGGTTGATCATACACCTGACTATAATCTTACAAAATCCCTGACTTTGTGCAAGTGTACTAATAAGAAATTATGCTGGCTTGAAGGCTAAAGGTAGTACCACCAAATATTGATGTGATTTAGATTTTTCCTTTTGTTTGCTCACTTTGCATTTTGTTAATTGATAAAAATAAACAATCATGTATCGTACTGAAAGCATTCTTTGTTTACAGCATGTTTTCACACCTACCTAAAACTTTTGCAAAGTACTGTATATAAACTGGGTTTTAGTAAACCGACATTAATTTTAAATGGTGCAACACAGCTCTACTTAATCTTAAACCTGGTTCAACTCATTTTAAACCTAATCTCTGATGAGTACAAAATTTAGTTTAAATTAAACCTTGTTGGTGCAATCCAACCTAAATCTTTGCATTTTTGTTTTAAATCTTCTACTACTGTGATATCGTAGTACTTTCTATTTAAAGTTATCATACCGTGAGAACAACTTATTTAACAACTATTTAACAGCATAATAAAGCTCAAAATACTCGGTCATAAATTTGGTTTATTTTATGTGCTACCACTCAAAGTGTCCTGTTGTAGCGACTGCAATAATTGCTCCTTCTATATAACTGATACTCAGTGCAACATGGTTCTCTCTCACCAACTGTGTGTATGTATAATTCTCCCCCCTTTAACCTAATACATTTTTGCATAAAAGTGGAGCAATATTGCATCTCTGTAACCTGTGATTTTCTTTTGATTGCCAGTTTTTATTCAGGTTTTATTCATCTGGTCAGCAGCATTAGCCAGTAAGTGCCTTAAGTAGAGCCACGGGCTAAGCAGAGGAATTACTGTGTTACTGTTTTATCACTCCTCTGTAGATTAGCCAAAGCAGAGGATAATGAGGTTTGTAGGACTGCACCAGCTGTCCCACGCCAACAACAGGAATCTCTGACATCCAACCTGCTCCATCAGTATGCATACCCTCCCCCCATACCTTCCTTCAGTCCCCTTCAGTGGAGCTAAACTCAGACATTCCTGCTGAAGGTTTATCCGCAGACTTGATTTCTCCGCCTCCTCCCAACAACAACACCCCCACTGAGAGTCACTGGAGAGTACGGGGTGGCTAGACCCATTGGTTAGCCCTCTTAAAGGGAAAAGGGAGTTACACATCTTTTCCATGTGTATGCGCAGAGCTCTGAGTTAAAAAAAATAAAATAAAACTAGAAAAAGCTGTTATTTGCATAACAGCTGTGGGAATGATGTAATGCTTAATTCCTTGGCCTGAAATGCACTTAAAATAGTTGAAAATGGTTTAAATAAATGGTTTAAACATATTTTCATCAGCTGATGTTGTTGAAACATCAGCTGAAGAAAATACGTTGAAGGTTGGACTGTAATGTGTATAAGGTTGTTTAAACTGCTGAATATACCTGAAAATGGCTGAAAATAGGCTTGGCTGAATGTTGATAAAAATGGCTGAATATCTTTGAAGATGGCTTAAGTCAGCTTGTGGAAGGCTGAGCTGAAGGAAATATGTTGAAAGTTGAACTGTAATGTGCTAGATGAAGCGAGCAGACAATGGCTGAAAAACTTTTGCTTAAGCATCAGCAGAAGTCACTGTAAAGCTGAAGTCAATAACGGAAGGATTTAAAATTAAAATTGATGTAGTAATATCCTGAAATCATGGTAAATTGTAGAAAAACAGCTGAAACAGCTGAATTGGCAGCTGAAAAACAGTCCATCATCTGGCTGAAAAGCACTGGTAGAAGAAGAGAAAAGGTCAACTGTTATGAAGAATGGATTCATTGATATGTGAAGAATCGGCAAAAGACTAAAGATGAGACAAGGTTAAAGACGGCAGCAAAGAGGCTTAAGATGGTTGAAAACAGGCTTAAGATTGGTTAACCAAGGCTTAAGAAAGAAATGCTTAATCTATTCGCCTGAAATGCGCATGAGATAGTTGGAAATAGCTAAAATAGTTGAAAATGCCTGACATCTCTTTGTTGAAGCCCAGCTGAAGGAATTATGTTGAAAGTTGAACTGTAATGTGCTTAAGATAGTTTAAGATGGCTAAAGATAGCTTAAGACTGTTGAGAATAGCTAAAGATGGCTTAAGATAGTTGAAATGGCTGCTTGGTGGTCACATTGGCTTATTGAACATATTGGTTAACAATACCAACCCATTCAGTTTGTTAAAATCAACCCAAAAACCTAAATAGCTAAAATTTGCTAAAATGCTAATATTAGCTAAAATGCTATGGTTAGCTAAAATACCACAGATAGCATTTTGGCAAACATTAACATGTTCGTTAACTGTATCTTAATACATTCAGTATGTTAACTTTAGTTATTAAGTCAAAATTAGCTAAAACGCTGTTAGCTAAAATGCTAATGTTAGCTAAAATGCTAATGTTAGCCAAAATACTACAGATAGCATGTTGGCAAACACCAACATGTTGGTTAACAGTAACTCAATCCATTCAGTATATTAAAATCAACCTAAAAACCAAATGATAGGTAAAATTAGCTAAAATGCTAATGTTAGCTAAAATGCTAATTTTAGCTAAAATGCCACAGATAGCATGTTGGCAAACACTAACATGTTGCTTAACTGTATCTCAATCCATTCAGTATGTTAACTTTAGCTATTAAGTCAAAATTAGCTAAAATGCTAATGTTAGCTTAAATGCTAGTGTTAGTATAATGGATAATAATAGCAAGTTAGTTAACAATATCTTACTTCATTTATAATGCCTACGATGGTCTAAACATACAAGTCTGTGTAACTGCCATTTAAAAGTAATCACTGTTTTGCAGGTGTTGGAACAGTAAAATGGCCGCTGTTGCCTGCCTAGTACCTATGAGACTGTATTGTATGGAATTATATTTCAGTCAAAAATCCAGAGCGAGATTTTCAACCCTCACCTGCTTTCATACATGCGTGAAGGTATATCATAGCAGAGGCTGCACCCTCGAAAGGAAATTTTGCGCGAGCGAGTAAAAGACTTTTGACTGTTTGGAGGAGGAGCCTAAGGTTGGCAGTGGCCCTGTGTAAGTCAGTAGAGTTATATATGTCATATATGTTTTTCACAGTTTAACAATACAAGAAAATGGCATTTGTCAAACAAAGAAAACTTGACTTTGGTGATGCTAGATAGCCAGGAAAATAGCAAAAGTACATTGGTGTAGCATTCAAGCAGAGAAAAAAAGAAAAACTAAAAACGTAAATAAATTAAATGAAAAATACATTTTAAAAAGGGCTAGGGGTAAAAAGTTCACAATCAGTTCATTATATCCTTTCAAGCAATTGCAGTGCTTTTCTCCATTAAAGAAAGTGAAGGAGAAGAAGAGTTTCAGTTCTTTCAGGAAGGTATAAAACAGAGGTTTGCGTTTGAGAAATTTACATTTATGAATGAAAAACTAACAGAATATAAATTGTCATTCAATGAGGGTTTTTTATTTCTTTTCGTAGGATACTAAAAGTAATGTGATGTTTTGTGAACTCTTATGAAAAAAATCACTGATCCTGTGGGCAGTACCGATTTAAAAAGACCAATTACACAGGGTCAGTGCCAACCTTAGGCTCCTCCTCCAAACAGTCAAAAGTCTTTTACTCGCTCGCGCAGAATTTCCTTTCGAGGGCGCAGCCTCTCCTAAGATTTACCTTCACGCATGTATGAAAGCTTCGTGTAGAGCGCGTGTGAGGTGAAATCCACATGCGCCGGTTGTTGGATACTCATGAGATGAATTCTACATGCGCGGGTTGTTGGATACTCATGAGATGAATTCTACACGCGCGTGTAGTTGAATATGCGCGCACGCGCATGAGCAATTACGTGCGTGCCTTGTTGAATATGCGCAGGTGAGGGTTGAAAATCTCGCTCGGGATTTTTGACTGAAATATAATTCCATAGTATTGATCATGATATTTTATTCATATATATATATAGTATTCATATCTATAAGTTGAGATGTCTTACAATAACCCTGAAACATCAGTTTTACAGTGGAGGCCATATTGTATAGTAATTCATTTTCTACCACAAGAGGGAGCTCCACCTAAAGCCATGAAAAGGCCTGCCATTTTTCGACCAATCACACGCCGGCTTTCACTGGGGCAGAAAGCCAGAGTGCAGCACCTCACTTTGTCTCCTAATTTCTCAGCTGTTTTAACAGGTAACACAGCTTCCGAACTACTCTGAATAACTTAAGAACCGTAAGGCCTATCGACATCACCAATGTACCGTTTTTATCGGAACGGATAGGGGAACGTTCTCAAACCACTCAATTTGTTGAAAATATAATATTACAGCCGTAAAATGACGTCGAATATGTTGATAAATTTGATAGAAACATGAATGTCTTTCTTTGGTCCTGAACTACATCATCTTACTCGGAAAATATAAGGGTTATGGAAATGATTCTTTCTCTGTAAGTATCAGCAGGCTTTGATGAAGAATCATGGTTTGTTTCGTGTGTGTACCTCAATTTGTCTAGGAGCAGTGATTTTGTAAAAATTTTGAATCTGAGCCGTTTTAGCGAAGAGCAGATTTGTTACACTCAAACAAACAAAACTTATAGAGAAACGGTAACAGGTATCAAAAAAGTTATTGACTCATGAGTGTCAGGAAGATCTGAAGTTATATCGGTACAAGGCTCATGTTTCTACGTCTCATGGTTTATGAGATATGACTTTACGAATATAGGTCAGAATCCAGCTGTCCTCTGAATTTTTGCTCTGTCCCAATGCATTCCAATGGTCCCTCCTGGGTGCGGCCAAGTTGCTTTGGGTCAATTTGCCAAAAAACTGTAACTGTCACATACATTTTGGTAACATTTCCTGAATCAAAAATTGATAACCTACGTTTTGATATATAATATGTGCAGAAAGAGTGAAATATGAGCGAGTGAGCGGAAGTTGTTTGTGGAAAATCAGGAAAGTGGAAAAGTGTAATTCTGCTAGAGTGAGCCACTCTAGCTTAATTGAGGTTTTCCATTCATTTCTATGGGGCCAAAAAAATCAATAAAAATTATCAATTACTTGAAAATGTCATAGAAGGAATGTCCTGAATGAGCTGAATGTTTTGATACCAGAACGGCTGAAAATGGGGCTCAGTCTGAGGAAGAGGCCAAACTCCCAGCTACACCTCACCGGGCCTCAAGGAATATATAGGACGGGTTTTACTCAAAGCAAGCCGAGGCAAACAAGAGAATGTGATCCTATAGGGGCGGTCATACACAAGGTTGCAAGCAGCCACAGGCAGATAAACAATGCGTGTCGTGATGCTGCCTTCACGTCTGCAACGAGCTCGTTGGCATCTCTGGAGGATGGAAGTGTTTGGCTGATGATCTCTTCCTCCAGTCTGTGAGTCAGATTTAAACGCTTGTGTGAGTCAGTGTTTGTCCTCACATGGCACAATGAGGAACCTAGTCGGAAACTGGATTTGCGAGACATGTGAACATCCATTTAGCATAAATAAAAATGAATGATCGCCAACATAACATGAATCACACGTTCCCATTGTCATAACAGGCTCCGTGGAGAGGCCTAAACCCTATTGGAAAATGCACAGAGGCAAAGGGGGGGTATTCTTTTGAGAAGTACTAAGAGTCCCGAGAAACATTTTTCGCATATTAGAGGCTCCAGTGGTGGACCCCTGGAGGGCTGTTACACAACCATGGTCTCTCTACATAAACAGTGTCTGTTTGAAGTCAAAAAAGATATTGGTTGTCAAAGATGATATCAATTCCCTTTGTTTCTTTGGTTCAAGAAATACCTTCTTTCAGCCAATTAAATGTGTGGACAGGCTGTTGAAACAAACAAGGTCTCTCTGTAGAGGTGAAAGTCAGAAGAAGCCAAAGAAAAACATGAAATACTTTAACCTCGTCCTGGACTCGTGGAGCCAGCTTGCTTTTTATTGTTTTTACTAGGATATTTGAGCTTTGTTAGGCAGAACGAATACCTGCAGCTCCGGCAGCGCAAGGTCGCTTTCTTCTTCATTCGCTGCGCTCAATTCAATTCAATTTTTAAAAAATACATTATTTATTCCAAAGGGAAATGAAATGTTGCAACTCAGAACATCCAAGTATCTTCAGAAAGTCACTATGGATGGTGATGCTGTGGGGAGGAAGGATCTCCAGTAGCAGTCAGACTTGCAACATATCTAAAGAGACCTCTGATGGAAGACTGTTGCTTTATGACATTACCGTCATGACATGTTAAGGGATCAATATTCTTCTAGTATCGGTTATATCAAGATAGATTATTTTGACAACTCTAGCTACAAAAATATATATGTAATGTAGTGTTATTTTACTACACTTTAAAGACACTAAGTTGTTAGGTATATACCCACTGCGGGACTGAGTATTGGCAATAAACATTGAAAATATATGGATCTTAAACAGGTTCATAGCATTTGCCCTCTTTATTTCAATCAACCTGCTTTAGTCGTTCATAACAAAAGGTTGCGCCGGTGGTAGCATGTTGGAATAGCTCTGATAAATCAGTTCTGATTTGTTCTTTTTCTATACTTTTTTTCATGATTTTGTTGGCGGAGGCATTGTACGTTTGGACAATTACTCCCTCTGGTTTTGGATGCTGCGTAGCTTTTAGGATTAGCGCGTTGACTTTTTTGTACTTTCGGGCAATTGCTATGATGCGTAACCATGGCTTTAATGTAATTTTGCCCAGAGGAGCTGAAAAGGAGGCTTCATGGATGTAGAGCAGGACAAAAGATCAGAGAGAGAAGGAGGAACTTCAAACCATCCCTTCAATCGATCATAATGGGCAAGGATCATCTCCTCAAATCCAACGCATCTGTCTGGCTTTCAACCCATACAGCTAGAAAGAGATTTAAAGAGGAGCAGCAATAGCAAATGAGGTGGATTAGCAGTGTTTGGCAACAGCTGATGGCGTCATCCAGGACCTGTTACTGTGAAATATTGTCTCCACTGCCCGGATATTGAGCTCTTGGCATGTCATGACTGTCACGAGCCTGTCTTACAACAACACTCTTTAGTCAGAGGCCTCTTCAGACTCGTTGAAAGACTGACTGCTACCAGAGATCCTTCCTTCCCAAAGTATCACCCATCCACGATGAGTCTTTGGAGACACTTGGATGATATAAGTTACAGCAAAATTTAATTTGGCTGTTTATTCACATGTAATAAATAAATACATCTTAAAAAAAAACACCAATTAAAAAGGGTTATTTTCAGCAGCCTATTTTTAATAAGGGAACTACATCGTTAAAGCTAGTCATCACATTTAAAAGCTATTTTGACTGTGACATGATAAATGAGCCGCTAACATGCCGTATTCAGGATGTAAAAGTATGATAAGATCTTCCTCTGTGATTCTAAGTCAATCAGCAAAAAATAATAATAATTATTATTATTATTATTATTATTATTTAAAGCAGCAATCTGCCCCCTGCAGCTCCTTCTACTAACAGCTGCATCAAATGTAAAATAAGAGACATGCTGCAATCAGCAGTAATCTGCCTATCATGCAGTTGGCAAATCACACTGTACAATTGATTTGAATACTCTTCGCCTGGAAAAGAGAAAGTCCCACACTCAGTCCCACACAGTTTTGGAATCGAAACTAGAAACTTCCTCAGTGAATCGCAAAAGCAGCAGGAATGAAGAGATGGCTGGAAAAGACCCGCTTTTAAAACTTTTCAGCACAAATGAGCCATGCGAGCAGCTCGGTAATGAGCATGTTAGCTGAGGACTTTGTAAGTTGAACTCCCCCCCCCAAGAAAGCCAAAGACGGAAAAAAAAAGCTCAGAGAAAGTCAGAGTCCAAAAGTTTATCATGTGATTTTGTTTCAATTATTTTTTTAAAGCAACAACACACAAATTGTTCTTCTCTGTTGCCTTCTTTGGAGACAAGAGATGGTAGGAGAAAGCAAACTCAATAATCAAATCATGTTCCATTGATTAACCTCTTCCTTCATTTTCATCTGCTTCTCAAGTATACACAGCCTGTTTTCTAGATGTTTATCCTGCATTCAATAGAACATGAGTGTAAATCTTCGCTGTTGTATCTCTAGCGACATTAAAGGCTTCTTCTTCTTATTGGACCTCGTCTAAGCCTGACGTTTGCCTTATTCATTTTTCAACTGAAGCATTCCGATATCATGTGGGCGTGGCCTAGGGATGATAGCCGGCGGGAGGGGTGAGAGTTCCGTGACTGTGTAAGCTAGTTTGTTCTGCAGCTTTAATACGGATTTTCTTAATACAGTAATACTGTTCGTTTTACAGTACATTTCAAGAAAATGCCAGAATGAACATCGTTTCCCTCAGGCTGTATGCGGCAGCTACCTCTCCCCGACCTTTTACTGCTTGCTCCTTGTTAGCTAGCTGAAAGAAGGCAACTTCCCCATTTTCCTCCCTTGTAGCACAGTTAAATTGAGCAGCTTGGGAACTATTCTAGCATGGAAAACACAGACAAGCCTCAGCTTTGAAACAAAACCTGCTGTCACTGTTATCGAGACTTTTTGGGTGAAGATGCATCACTGAAACACTGACATAGCAGCCGAGGTGGGTCGATTAGCCAACATTTGAACTCAAGTAGCACTATTTCAACATATTTTAAGTTAAAATAAAAAGTAATTATCCAGAAACATTACTAAAGTAGGAGTAAAAAACTTTGGTAAAAAGGCTACTCAAATACTGAGTACTTGTTTTAAGATGGCAACATATGACTCAATATTCAAAAATTATGTAATTGGACAGAAATACAAAGTTATGTGCAAATACGAAAGACTATAAGAAATAGAAATACATAATTATAAAATAACAAATGTGAGTAGAAGAAACATTTTTCCAAATCAATTCTTTTTGATATATATAGAGAGATAGAGAGAGAGAGTGAGATTCATTAATTAATGAATAGACCTTTCACAATAAATAAATAAATTCATTGCATGATAAATTCATATAAGCTCAAACATTTGTTGAGCTACGATAATTTCCATTTGCATGCTTATTTGTTTTCCTTGTGTGTCTCCTTCTTTCTACCAAAGAGACTAGATTAAAAAAAGGCTTTTATGATCGAAATATCCGTAGTGGCAGAGTATAACGGAATGTCTTTTTTTAAATTATTATATATTCAAACTGGGTGTTTTTGTTGTTAGTTCGCTACTCCTAACTGGTAGTTTTGCCTGCTTTTCTTGTCTGAGCCTAGCGATTCATATTTCTTTGAAGGCCAATTTTGTATATAGAGTTCATCCATTTTTGCAATGTTTCGGCTGTTTTGTCAATTTATACTGGATGTTAAAAGTGTCTTCCAGTTGCAGTGTTAAATGTTCTTTAGAAAATGGAAGTTTATTGATCCTTCAGAGGGTGTACGCCCATTATTATTACATTAGTTGAAAACGGTCTCAAAACATCAATATTATCTTTTATCGCAATACTTTCTAAGGACAATTTCTCATCCAGCAAAATGTGTTATTGTGACAGGCCTACTAATGAAACCAATACTTACATTAGGTAATTTATATATGTTATACCAGGGTAAGGTACCCCTACTTGACCCCCAAATGCCACAAAAGTCTCACCTGATCAAAAATGATGTTAAAATTATGAAGGTTGTGTACAAACAAGAGGTCTCACTTCAACATAAACGGTAGGTGTGTGTCTCATGCATTTTTGGTTAAAACAAGCCTATTCTGCATTCAGTCAAGTTACTCGCTGTGGGTAGAGTAGCCAGAAACTTTACTCAAGTAAGAGTAGCGATACTTCATAAAAATATTACTCAAGTTAAAGTAAACAGTAAACGGTCTAGTAAAACCACTCTTAAAAGAACTTTTTTTTCTTCAAAAAGTTACATTGTGATCATCAAGTGAGAATTTTATATAGAAAAAAAAAACTTTTACCATTTCTGTATCTTTCAGCTTTCTGGTACATTAAATATAGGTGAGAGTTATTTTTCTGGTATTCAGTCTGGAATGTTACACATTAACATAAATATAGCAGATGGTATATCCAGGTATAAATCGGCACATTGGATAGTTGGATGTAAAGCTTTTTAAGTAATTGCTCCTAGATGTTCAGGATGGGGATTTGGCATTCTTTCTCTATGGAATGCAGCTATGGGGTTCCACAAGACTGAGTGTTGAATCATCTGATATTTTCCGTCTATACATATGGCGGCACACCACCAAGCACAAACACTATCCTCAAATTTTGCAATAACACAACTGTGGCATCCCAAATACAAAATGAAGATGGAAATATGATTACTGTGCTTTACAAATAACCTGGGGCTTAGCATCTCCAAAACCAAGGAGACCACCTTAAATGGACTCCAGACATCATTAACAGAGCCGGCCTTGCCATAGCAGCCGTTTCTGTCTAGCAGCTGACAAGATAACCCAACAGAGGTCAGCACAGCAGTGGAGAAAACCATTAGAACTACTGTACACACACTAAACATTTACAGGATGCGGCGCCTTGAGCGTGCAGCGACATAATGAGAAAACTTGTCACACCCAGGTTACTTTCTCTTCACCTTGCTGCCCTAGGGGAGGAATCTCAAGTCCTTAAAAACTTGTACATCCAGATTTAAAAACAGCTTCTGTCTGAGTACTGTAAGCGCAACGGACTCTGATCTATTGGATGTTCCATGTAAATATGCACTTTATTTAATGCTACTGCCATTTATTCAAGTCTTTTTATACATAATACCAACTTAGAGTATCTTATTTGATCTCATAGTCTGTCTTTAATGCTCTGCTAGAGAAAAATAAAGTTGTACTTTGTACAGAGGTTAAAGGAGCTGAATCTACTTCATTAAATATGTAAATGTAAATATATTAGGTAGACTTTTTTTCAAACTGATAACAGAATGTATGCAAACAAAGCCCATATACCAATAAGATGACGCAGAGATGCGGAAGTACTCCCTTGTGATTGGTCAGTGAGATTACGTATTTCCGGATGTTTGGGTTTTGTTGCTGAATGTATGTGGAAGCCGCCATTTTTGCGTTCCAAAGTGTTCAAAAGAAGGATAATTTGTTCGTCTGCTTCCACAATCTCGTTGAGACACTGCACCAAGTCGGCCGCCATCGTTGTTCTAAAACAAGAAATACTTGCCGGAACTGAAGCAAACATAAGCAAACCATCAGAAAAACTCCGCCCTGTGGAGTTTGCCATACCAGCCTACTGCCACCTGCAGGTCTGGAAATGAAACAGCAACACAACGCTTTCAGCCCTACGCAGAAGTATAAACACAGCAATGGGTACGGAGGTTACGGCGTAACCTACGCGACGCAGAAGTATAAACCAAGCTTTAGGCGTTACATTTGTGTCACCAATCTGAACACACAGTGAAACTGTTAAGCATGTATATCTCACCGACGCTCCTTATATCAATGTTCCGACAACTGCTCCGCTCTGAAAAACTTTTGCTTCGCAAGCTCTGAGCGCACACTCGGCTCAACTAGGCCAAAAACGTGTCAAATTTCAGGTTGTTATTGACTAAAAGCATAGGTAAATGAACCACACCTCCAGCTCATCAGTGACAGATTGTTTTCATCCAATCAGAGAAGTCCTTGAATGATAAAGAACCCATCACAACCATCAATTCAAAAATCATCTGGTAAGTGGCAGGAATTACAAAAACAAAACAATAAGACTTGAGAAAAACACAAGAGAACACAATCCAATTGAATTTTAGCACCTAATGAAATGTAATTTCAATATCTTCCCAGTCAACCCCCATCCCTCTCACTTTTGAAAAGCTCACGCCGGGAGTCGAACCTGCGACCCAACTGTACTAACCACGTTTCAACCGTGCAGCACAACATGAGACACAGAGACCAAATGTAACCATTAGCAGCCTATTAATTAAATTAGCCTTCCTCTATATTATCCCATATAAGCTCACAAATGGAAATATGTGTGGATTTGCAACAATATTTGACAAAATGACTATGAGAAACTGTTCGTTACACTCTAGTAACCAAACAGCAGAGGCTGAGTCATAATGCTGATCTGCTCGCCGGCGGCCGAAAGCAGAGACGGTCAGTAGGCGGCGAGCGGCAGGTTCGTCCCAGACACACCTCTTTATAACCCAGACTGGCCCTGCGGTGATTCCCTCTGCTTGGAGCGGGATTTAGAGGCAGCAGCAGGAGCAGCAGCCATGTTAAGCTGCACCGTAACTTCAAATCCAGCTGACGGGAGCAAGGAGGGAAAACAGCCGCGGTGTTTAAAGGGGTCCTTACTTTATGAAGTAACTGGCTCCTTGGACCGTAAAGCCTTCCTCCCATCCCCGAGGTAGATCTGCACACAAAAAACAAAAAAACTCCACCGTAACAGACCTGTTGCTTAAAGTTTGACACTTGTGAGGAGCAGCAGCAGCAGTAAAGTAAACATTAGATCTAAAAAGGTAATAGGTGAACGTGTTTCGCACAGCCGGCTAAAGCTAGCTTACCTGAGCGGATCATGTGTCCGGAGTTTACAGGCTCACCAGAGCGGGGATGGAGCCAGGTGGTGCTCCGCGTCTCATCGCTGCAGCACGGACCATAGAGCGGAGGAGGAGGTGGGGAAAAAACACCTGTTACACCGGCGGGGAGCAGCGGGCGGATACATCCAGGCAAGTCCCGTCAAAACCGCGACCCCCCCGTCCCTCTCTGCTGACACTTACCTGATGAAGAAAACCCTCCCGTCGCTGCAGACACCGTAGGACCACTGGTCCGGTAAGGTGTCCCGTCCGAGAGGCGCCGCCATGATCCGCTCACCAGTCCTATTTCATCTCTGTTCCTCTCCACGGAGTCTCTCGGGAGCTCAACGATCACTGGTGAGACTGGCGCTGCCTTCAGGGACTCATCTCATTTCCGTACATCCGACAATCCAAGTTGTGAACATGCTCGGAGGACCTGACCGTGTCTGCATGACACAGAACTGGTTTATGGATTATCTTTGAATGGGGATAGAGCGTCTTTTCACCACACTGCCTGTAATGACAAATATTGGTATTACAAGGAGCTTAACTTTTTTTTTTTTTTCAGGTTGCTGTCATGTTTTAGGAGTTTCAAATGACCAAGATTCTTTTACAGCTACAAATGTAATACAATTTTAAACAAATTGTAAATGTTTATTGTTTTCCATTTAAAAAATAATTTTAAAATATATACACACCAGCGAAACATAAGAAGTAGTTAAGGACTGACTGGAATGAGAAATAACAGATTTCAAATCAGTTATTCTCACTGCTTCCATTGTATAACCCACTGATTTTTTTAAAGGTATAATGAAGTTATCTATAAGATTTATTAACTGTCATTTTGTTTTTGATACATCCCCATTTTTATGGTTAATCTGATGGACCTCTGCACCCACTTAAACACTTTTTTTATGTTTGTAGAGTCACTCTGGCAGTATAATAAGCTAGTAGCTGAAACTTGAAAAGTTGAAAGTCAGGCTAACTGCTTCATAGCCAGCTCGGTCAGCTGCTTAAGGAGCAACTCACCCCCAAATAAAAAATTTTTTGCGGATAAACTGTATAAATGAGTGTCTAATAGGCAAATTAGATCATCATTGACAGAAAATGCAGCTAAAATGTTTCTGCATAGCATGATTTTCCCCCCCACATTGAATATTGCATCAAAAACTGGTCACTGACAGCATCACAATTTTAAAAGCAATAGAATCACTTTTTAAAAAAAAGCTCTAAAAATATTTGATTGAAAACCTTTATCGTTACATCATTGTTTAATACTTCAGAAATACAATATTTTAGGTTTTGAAAATTTCATAAAATTTAAACTAGCCTAAGGTCGTAAATGAACTTGCCCCACCACCCTTGGGTGAGTTTATTATGCCCAAATCTAGTACTAGTGGTAGGGTAACAAGGGCCTCTAATAGCGGCTACTGTACAATACCTTACAGACGCACAACATTCAGTCAGCAGGTGTTATCAGTCAAAGGTGCAGAAATCTGAAACAAGATCCCAGCTGCAATAAGAGATATCACAACATTTAATATATTTAAAATTAATCTAAAACAGTGGCTTAAGGGGAACCAGATCTGTGATTTTTAATGTTATACTGTTATGAAAATGTCAGTGTTATATGTCTTGATTGTGTTTTATAGTGCTCCTTTTATTATGTTTGGCCTATTAATTGTCTTTGACAGTTTGTTCTTATGTCTATTGTGTGAAACTGTATTTTTCTGTGTTGTTTCTATTTCTTGACCTGCCAGGGACACCAGATGTAAAGTAGCCTTCGGGCTAATTCTGGTATATTTACATTTATATGTTCATGAATATGCATTGTCCCTTTTAAATAAATAAAATAGACAAATACATGTCTGGTCATTACTTTTGTTATTTTGGTAAATTTTTGTAAAAATATACATTTTCTACCAAAAACCGTCAGTGTAGTGCCCTCTTCATCTTAAAACTCTACACTGCATTTGAATTTGAATCGGCCATTGCTACTGGCTCAGGCAGTATGGCTGACGTCAGCCCTGCCATGCCGCTGTGGAGTATAAAAGGAGCCGAGTCTTCACCCATGCGATTCCTCCTCCACAGAACCTCCCTCCCTTTCCTCTCCTTCCTCTGGTGAAGGAAGATCACGGCGAGCGCGCATGTGATTTGCAGCCCTCCAGTATTTCAGTATCATTAAAAAGTCTTTTGCCTCTCTAAACTAAATTGTCACTAGCGTTTCGAGAAACTGCCACCTGCAGTAGCCTGGGTGGCAGTTCTTGCGTGGCTAGTGCCGAAAGCGGGAACAACAGAGAGATGGATGGACCTGATGAAGGAGAAGCCACAAGAAAAAAAAACTTAACTAAGAAGTCATGAAAATATCTGGAAAAATGGGACAGTGAATTTACTTTCCTACAGAGGAGCAAGATGGGACGCAGCATTTGAATGTCAACAAAGGTGGGCGTATCCCATTCTGATAGTGAGTTAGTGGTTGACCTGTGGCAGTGTAAAACATGTCGTAAATGACCAAGATAAGTAAAAATTATCTGGCAAAAAGCTTTAAATCATCAGACAATTTGAGCGACTTGCTTCTCCTAACCTTGCCAATATATTCCCATTAAAAAAATCTTAAATAAGAGGTGTTGCATCCGTTTGCATCTCCCCATTGATCTGTGCCTCACTACAGCTCCTCATCGCTGAAACATGCTCGTTTGAATTTTATTAGTTGTGCTGTCGTAGCTGCTTGTCCTGCCGCGTAGATGGAGCTTTGCTCCCACCTCTCACACAAGGGGTCCTCATCTGTGCTCACTGTGGTGAAGCACTGAGACAAATTAACATCATAGACTTCAGCTATGGGGAGATTTTTCAGCAGCAGAACAAACAAAACACATGAGCAAAAATCAGAAAGAAACAGACACTCCTCTGAGAGTTTGAATTAATAACTGTATTGATTCATGTGCGTCAGACCCGCTGTGTTTATCCCTGAAGGGAGTTTAGTTCAGTGCTTCATATTCAAAATGATTATAGGTATTAATACTTAAATTAAAAAAATTATAAGCTTAAAAGTACTTCATTAAGACTGATGAGCAGGGGTGTATCTAGGAAGGTTTTAAAGAGGGCTAAATGGGGGCCAGTGATGATCTTGGGTGCCACACCAAAATAAAAGCGGGGCTGTAATAAAAAAAAAAGGGGGCGGGGCCTAGATCTGCGTGACAGACATAAGAGTCACAACATGGGGCTCAAAGATTGACATCAATATAAATACATAAAACCAATAAGTAATTCTGACCAATTAAAGTTATTTCTCTCTGATTTTATCATTCATTCAGAATATTATCTACATAAAAGTGATAATGTAGCATCTTCATAAATGCTAAACATAATGAGGTGCTGCAGACAGCAGGCCAGGTATAAAATCCCTGACTAATCGACATATTTAAAGAGTAACTAAACCACAAAACAACTTTTTTTTTTGCTTCTAAACTGTATAAATGGGTATTTACCAATGCAATCTTCCAGTTTGTGGGATTTATTTTACATTTTGGTGTAAACTTGTTTAATTCCACACTTTTTGGTCTAAAAACGTCTTAGTGCTGCCCCCTTAGGTTTGAAGGGTGGCTACTGCATTTGAATTTTGTGATTGGTGGAAACTGGTACATCTTTACGTCACAGGCATTGACTGTGTCACAGGCATGGTCTCACAGACATACCCCTCCGTTCTTCCTGGCACCGCCCACTTTGTAGAATTTTTAAATGGGGGCGGGGTTATGATTTCTCAGGGGGTTCAGTTACACTTTAACTTTCTGACTGATTTATTGATAATAATTATTATTATTCACTGCAGCTCTAGAATGTATTAAATAGAGAACATCTGCTTTTAAAGTGAATTATTTAGACTAAATTTAAGAAGCGAGAACCTGAGGACCAACATGTTAAGTAAGAAACACAATATACATGTAAGACAATAAATACTAGCATGTAGCCATTATAAATAGATATAGATCTGCAGCATGAGAGTACGTTGTCCTACACATTTTAACAATGTTCTGTCTGAGACACCACCATGTCTGCCAGTGTTGCGGGGCGTAGCTCAAACAATCAAACTCAAACATTACAGTGTAAAATATGAAGCATGTGAGTGCATTGTCCTACATGTTTCAAAAATAGCAGACGTGAGATTTGGGGTGGTGGGATGGCCCGCACCCAAACATTTCCTCTTATTTTCAATTCCAAAACTTGACAGGTATGGTGTGGCATGAAGCAGTCCTTTGAGACGGCCGAAAAACACAGTCTTGTTGGGACACACAGCCATTGGGTGGCGCTAACCCACATTCTAGCTCCAACAGGAGAAGAAGAGGACCAGAGCTTTTATTAGGCTCTCCCCACCGGCTCACTCTCTCTTCCGTTTGGGCTTTTCTGCCAGACAGTGCCAGGAGAGACCCCCGGAAATCCTTCCTTCAGGGGAAAGGATGCGAGGGGAAAGGATGCGAGGGGAAAGGATGCGAGTTTCTGGAAGAAACTCACTCCAAGGATGACAAAGACTGCTGATCGATCAGGTGATTCGCAAACCACAGATGAGACAACCCCCACTGTTCTGCCCTGAACCCTGCAGAGGCTTTCTGAATTACAGACGCTGCCACGAGGAAGGGAGCTGCTAGCAAGCTACCTCATGCCGCAGAGCCGCATCCAGACTGAAGCCATTACACCCACCGCGACAAAGCCTATGTGGGATGAATGCTGTGCTGGAAAGCTGCGGAAAAAGGTACCGTCAGTGAAGGAAGGTGGAGCTGATTGCTGTTTAGCCAAGCCAGAGAGGACGACGTCCCAGCTAAAAGCTTCTACCGGCGCCCCAACAGCCATAAGGCCTCCCACTGCTAACCGACCGCAGCTACTAACGTTGTTTTAGCTTTCCCAATCATCAACGGAGCAACCTGGAGAACTTTAACCGTTCAATAAGGTCTGTGTGGGCAGAGGCGAGATTAGTTTAGGATAAACAAGATTTAAGGGTTATTTGTTTTCACTGTGATTCGTTACCTTGTGTAAGATTATATTTATTGTTTGGGTGCAAACATACCCAAACAGTGATTTTCAAGGTTTCTGATGGAAAATCGTTTTATATCCTGCAGCCTGAGTTACTCAATCCGACAGTTTTCCTTTGTTTGGTGTTAAATAAATTAACCAGAGCGGCTTTAAGCAGCTCCACGTGAGTTAGCTGTAGGCTACATGCTCGAACGAACCATGTGGGCCGGCCTTTGACTGCTTGGCCTCATGAACAATAAAGACTAGTGTTAATGGTATTCGAAATAGAGATAGTCTTTAAAACAGATAGTTTAAGCACCAAAACTAATCTTTTAAGTAATTTTTGAAACCGCCTTCTTGGTAAGTCGAAATACTAAATTAGATCAATCACTGCGGTGACCAATCCATAAAATAGAATCAGTTCTCCATGAAGTTATTGATTTCTAATTCAGCAAATGGTTTAATGAAACATTACTTCTTCCAAAGAATGTTTAGTTTAAAATTAATTTAGCTTCATTCTCAAAACTCTTCAATACAAGCCTTGGTCGTTAAGCAAAAATATTCATTCCGAACTGTGACATCATTATAAATTTATTGGTTGTTTCTACTTCTTTGCATATTTATCACTTTCACTGTTTACTTTTGGGGGTTTAATTATTATCATTCTTTTTCTTAGTGGTTTAGTTGGGTGTTACGAGCTTAGTGAGTTTGTTGATTAAAGCAATTTAACTGAAAGTTGAATACTTTTTGTAATAAACTCTTGTACTTTGGAAAACCGTTGTTTATATCACCTACATGTGTAGTAACTTCCTGTTCAAAGAACGCCAAGAACTTATTCATCTATCGTTTAATTATCTCAGCCTTATCAGGCAGGTAATCATAGGCAAGGCAAGGCAATTTTATTTGTATAGCAGACTTTCAACAGCAGGGTAATTCAAGGTGCTTTACATGATTTGGTGATTTAAAAAACAAAAAAACAATGGAAATTAAAAGTAAAAGAAACACACATTACACATGATACACAATAAAGTAAGAGAAAGATCAAAAAAGCAAGAGAGCATGACATCAATCATTTAATCGAAGGCAATTCTAAACAAATGGGTTTTTAGTCTCGATTTAAAGCAGTTTCAGCAGCTCTACACTCGTCAGGAAGTCTGTTCCAGATAAGGGGAGCATAGAAACTCAAAGCTGCTTCTCCATGTTTAGTTCTGAGTCTAGGGATGTTTAGTAGGCTAGAGTTGGAGGACCTGAGTGGTCTTAGTGGTTGGTACCGTGACAACAGGTCTTCAACATATTTTGGTGCTAAGCCATGTAATGATTTATAAACCAGTAGAAGTATTTTGAAGTCTATTCTCTGAGCTACAGGGAGCCAGTGTGAGAAATTTAGAACTGGGGTGATGTGCTCTACTTTCCTGGTTCTAGTGAGGACGCGAGCAGCAGCATTCTGGATCAGCTGCAGCTGTCTGATTGACTTTTTAGGCAGACCTGTGAAGATGCTGTTGCAGTAATCAATCCGACTAAAGATATACGCATGGATGAGTCTTTCTAGGTCCTGTTGCAACATCCGTACTTTAATTCTAGAAATGTTCTTCAGGTGATAGAAGGCTGACCTTGTTATTGCCTTTATGTGACCCTGAAGGTTCAGGTCTGAGTCCATTACTAAACCTAGGTTACGAACCTGATCAGTAGTTTCTAGCTGTATTAACTGAAGCTGTGTGCTGACTCTTGATCGTTTCTGTTTGGGTCCAAAAATAATTACTTCAGTTTTATTTCTATTCAGCTGGAGAAAGTTATGACACATCCAACCATTTATTTGGTCAATGCATTGATTTAGGGTTTGAATGGGTTCAGAGTCACCTGGTGACATTGTAATGTAGAGCTGAGTGTCATCCGCGTAGTTATGGTAGCTAATGTTATTGGTTGCTATAATCTTGCCTAGTGGGAGCATGTAGGTATTAAGTAAGAGGAGCCCCAGGATGGAGCCCTGGGGCACCCCACATGTGATTTCTGTTTGTTCTGATGAAAAGTTTCCTATTGAAACATCGAAGTCCCTGTTCTTTAGGTAAGACTCAAACTAGCCAAGTAGTGTACCAGAAAGTCCGTTCCAGCTCTCCAGTCGTTCCAATAGTATATCATGATCAACAGTGTCAAATGCTGCACTGAGGTCCAACAGAACCAGCACTATGGTTCTACCACAGTCTGTATTTATGCGGATGTCATTGAATACTTTGATGAGGGCAGTCTCGGTGGTGGTGGTGAGCACGGAAAGCAGACTGAAAAACATCAAAACGGTTAGTCATTGTTAGGAAGCTATTTAACTGATGAAACACAGCTTTTTCAATAATCTTACTGATGAATGAAGATTAGAGATCATAAACATAAACTGAGACTGAACAATTTGGCTATTGATATTCCTGGAATCCAGGTGGTGCCCCAAACTTGAACATTTTGACATAAAATTATTAATCTTATTAATAATTACCGTAAACAATTATTCATAATTATTCATAGCCAAAACCTACCTATCTGGCACAACAGTGTGAATGGGGCATCAGGCATAGGAGTTCGCGTCTCTATTGTTCTCCATCTTTCGGTCTGCGTTTCTGTGCCACTGCAGCAGTGCCAGTCGCTATCAACATGTCAATCACACTCCGCCCACCAATTCCACGCCATTCTCATGTGTGGCAAACCTGCAGTCTGCTAGCAAGATGGGTGGGCGTGGTCTACAACCGCTAATTTGGATAAAAGTGACAGAGCCCAAATTGTCAAAAACTGAGCTGGTGAGATTGCTTTGAGTGAGTGATTTTGTGCAAAGAACTTCCTATTATAACTTGTTTAAAAAGAGGCATGATATGTCCCCTTTAAAACTGCGTTTCCTTAATGGGAGTGATGGGTGTGCTCCTCCAGTATCTAAACTATGAATGTCCATGCTTTTTATTTATCTAGACTGAAGCCACAACCTGAAGGAACTTTAAACCACAGAAACAGTATGGCATAAAGTTTTAGTGGTTTGAAACTGTGACTTTTTAAAATCTTGGTACATTGTGAAACTGGTTTTCAGCCCATGTCGTTAGCCTACTACTACTTACCAGGTGGCTTAAACAAGGTTGGGATTTGGTTTTAAAAAATTGAATTGATTGATTATTGCATTTCTAGCACCACGCTTAAATGCTATATACAATTATGTAAATGAATGGAAATGCCAGTCTGAATCGACCACCTTATGATTTCCCTTTATAGGATGCTAACGATGCTGCCTTAGCTAAAATCTGATCTAGCAGCAAACATCTGATTTACTAATACAATATGATTTAAAGAAGAAACTATTTCACTAAATGATTTTAATTTCTGTGAAATCAATCCTAACTGACATGATAAATTGGACAAAATATAGTAAAATAGCTACAGAGGTGGGTAGAGTAGCCAAAAATTGTACTCAGGTAAAAGTAGCACTACTTACATATTACAACATATTTTTACTTAAGTAAAAGTACAAAGTAGTAATCCAAAAAATTACTCAAGTAAGAGTAAAAAAGTATTTGGTAAAAAGGCAACTAAAGTATTGAGAACTTGTTCTAGCACATGATTTAATATTTAACTATTATGTAATTGGACAAAAATGTAAAGTTATGTGCGAATTCTAAAGACAAAAATTAATAGAAATAGATGACATAATTGTAAACCAACAAATTTGACAAGACACATTTTTCCAAATACATCTTTTTCAAAGTAAAACTAATGAAACCAAATAGGAAATGTGGAGATATTAATAAAATAATATTAATAGAATATTAGACCAGGGTAAGTCACCCCCACTTGACCTCCAAATGGCACAACAGCCTCAGCAGATATAAAATAATGTTAAAACGATGAACCTTGTGTACAAACAAGAGGTCTCACTTCAACATAAACTGTATATCTGAGTCTCATGCATTTTTGGTTAAAACAAGCATTCAGTTTCATTCAGTAAAGTTACTCGCTGTGGGTAGAGCAGCCAGAAACTTTACAAGTAAAAGTGAAAAGTACGGTCTAGTCAAACGACCCCAGAAGTAAATTTTTTTCCAAAAGTTACTCAAGTAAATGTAACTAGTTACTACCCACCTCTGAACAGCTATTTACATGAGTTCCATGTGTTCCATGAAATTACTTTTAATTTTCACATGAGCTAGCGAGTGACTCCTTTTTGCATTCATTATCCTCTTAAAAGTATTGTAAAATCCAAGTCTACCTTGTTGCAATTTCTTTTCTAGAGAAAAGAGAGATATTGGCTGTTGATCTGGTTTTTTATGGTTCCTGTGGTTAAGTGGGCTTTTAATTGCACCCACAGGATTCGACAAGAAAAGAACAGAGAACTGCATGCTTTCAGTTATTCTCAGGTGTATACCGTAAAATTGAATAAAAAAGGTACTGAATTTCATCTCTTCGGAGTATCACCCGCTTGAAATTTGGCTCATTTAAGGGGTAAAAGGCTGATTAGGGAGATCAAAGCCCTACTTTAAAAATTCAAAACCTTGCTAAGAAGCGTTGCATCTCAAATTCTCTGCACACGAGCCGAGTCCCATTCATGGCAGCCTGTTAGAAACTTTGCTTAGACTTCAAAGATGAAGGTGTCTTGTTGTAGCTCAACTGTTCCAGAGGTAGTTCTCATAGATTTTACATCATAAAACAAAGTGTGGGGCAGTAAAACTGCCACACAAGAGTAAATAAAGTGTGCTACTTGTTTTAGCTTCCTCAAACCAACTCCACTTAAAACACAAAGGTCGACTCAGAAGGTTTCAGGAAGAGAGAGATGTAAGGGTAAAACACGTTTAATTTTTTTTTAACACAACAGAATGATTGCTGAGGAAAAGGAAGGAAGTTTTTCCTTCAACTGCTAGGAAAAAGTTAATTCTGACTTCTGATGAATTCCCTTTTAACAACACATTAGAGTAGTGCCCAGATCTGTATCTCTGAAGATCTTGACACCTATCCTCCTTTATAACACACATTAGACCAATACACTGGTGCTGATGAGTCTGGTATGGGATTCTTGGTATGACCTGCCGTGCTTTTATAAGTGTTGGAAATGCTGAATTTATTGTATTTGCATGAGTGAGTCAGATCATGAAGCATAGAGGAGGTGTGATGATGGTGTTGGAGGGGTTCAGTGTGGTTATGCACCCACTGATGTCACAAGCGCCAGCTCCACCCCTGGATCTCTGGTTTTCCACACTGCTGTATAAAACTTCAGTCCAATATCATTTTCATGACAAAGTGCATTCCTCAAGAAAAATAAAGAATTGTTGTAATGTTACAGTTTGTCCGCTTTCAGAGTCTCCTGTGCATAAAGTCCCGGTTGGTGGATAAAGTGATGAAATGTCCGATGCAATGCAACATGTTTCCAGCACTTCCTGAGGTTTAAATATTGATGTGGAAAAATAAAGTTGTTTCACAATTTTTAAACAGTGCTGTTTTCTCCATGCAACATTTATTTCTCCTGGTCTCTGCCAACAAGTGGAGGAACTAGAATGCCGAAGCTGAAAAGTAAACAAACATGCAATCAGTCAATTCGAGGTGAAACTTTATTCAAATCTGTATTTTCATATGTATCTAAATAAAGTAAATAAAACCCGGATTTGTCTTTCTTAATGAATTACATAGTTAACTTAATTTGGTATGGCTTCAAGCATTCATGAGACAGGAAGAGCACTGCGGGTGCAAGGTGGCTGGGCCTGCTCTGCAAAATAACAGGAGACATTTAGGAAATCCAAGAGGAGCTCATGGGAGACCCGCTGCTCGGCCATGTAGACAGGAGCCAGATGAGGTGGTTCAGTCACCTGATGAGGATGCCTCCTGTAAAGGCCTACCAGGCATGACCTGCTGGGCAGATGGATCATGGAGGAAGTTGTTTGTAATCTGCTCCCGTTGTTTCTGCAGGAACTCTAATGGACCAGGCGATTCTGTGACTCAGTGGATGCCTGATAGCTTTCAAGTACAAGGTCAAACATCTTATAAGGAAAGAGAAAATGAGTGAGAGTGCAACCAAAGAATACAGTTGAAACCAGAGGTTAACATACACTGAATAGAAGAACACAGACATGTTTTTCTCTCGCTGTGCGTGTACATGCACGTCTAAATTGACCTATGGCAATAATCAAGTGAATACCTTAACCGGAATGGGCGTGCTTTTCCGAGTGTACATGAAGTACTGAATGAATTACTGAATGAAGTGTGTTTGGCTCCGGGACAGTAGGTGGCGACAAACGCGTTTTCGCGTTGGCCTATGACGTCACACAAATGGTAAACAAACGCTGGCGGCAGTGAAGCAGACCATAAACGTCTATAAACTTCAATATGTTCATCTGCTTTGGCTGAACCAACTCAGTCTCTTTGTCAGTCCAAGAATGCACAGAATGACCACTTACATTCGCCTTTGCCACCATTTTGTTCTTCTGCTGTGTTGTCGTACCGGTGTTGTTATTCCCACTTCCGCGGTCTCGTCACTTCTGGAAGCGGGAGTGCCCAAGTCAGTAGTAGCTCAACTAACCTGGGATGTTGTTTACATGCAGAGGACGTTGGTTTTCTAACAGCATTATCTGGGTGTCTTAGCTTGTTTAGGAGTGGGTCAGTTCAGTTCAACTTCAGTCGGACTAAGGTATATACATGCAATACAAAAGTCCAGATTTAGTTGGCAATAATTTTTTTTTTCTTACTGCATGTAAATCCACTGACTGTCTAAAGCTAAATCAGACCAAACATCTCTTACATACAGAATGATTACCGTCTCTTTAAACAATGAGGAAAATCCCAGATGATAAGGATGACACATTTGAGTTAATTGGGGGTACACCTGGAACACACTGCTTTCTGGTTTGACATGGTGGGAAAATCAAAAGAAATTTGCTAGGATATCAGGGAGAGAATTGTGGAGCTGAACAGGTCTGGTTCATCCTTGGGAACAATTTCCAGATGCCTGCTTCATCTGTTCAAACGATTATAATGGGAATGTGCAACCAACGTAGCGCTCAGGAAGGAGACGGATTCTTTGTCCCAGAGATGAACGGGTTTTGGTTTGAATTGCCCGAGATCAAAAGCCAAAGACCTTGTGAAGATGCTGCTGTAGCTGGTAAGGCGGTGTCATTATTTAGAGTAAAAAGTTTCCTGCACAGACATGGGCTGAAAGGCCACTCAGCGAGGAGGAAGCCATTACTCCAATAGAAACATAATAAAGCCAGACTGCAGTTTGGAAATGCACACAAGGACAAAAACCTTCATTTTTGGAGACGTGTCCTGTGGTCTGATGAAACAAAATGGAATCGTTTGTTCATAATGACCCTTGTTATATTTGGAGGAAGAAGGGGGATGCTTGTAAGACAACTGTGAAGTATGGGGGGTGGTAGCATGAAACTGTGGGGCTGTTTTGCTGCAGGAGGAACTGGCGCACATCAGAAAAAGGATGGCATCACGGGGAAAGAACATTATGTGGAAATATTGAAGCAACATCTAAAGACATCAGGCAAGAAGTCAAAACTTAAGCCTAGTTTATTCTTCTCTGTCTCTGGAGGTGCAGAGACACGTAGCGCCATTATCTGTCGACGCAAGGGCTCTCCGACAGGCATGCAACGATGGACGGAGCGGAGCCCAATTTTTTAACTATCCGTCGAACGCAACGAAGAGCGCATGTCTGTGATTGGTCAGCCCAACATCAGCCCAAGATCATTTCACCAGAACGTTGCTCTATAGTCGATGTAATTAGTTGTCAATGCAGCTTTTGGACACTAAATGCTTTATATCACAAGGTCAGTTTATCTAATATGGTCTTTAGGTGATTTGGAACACCAGGAGGTGTAGAGAACCACAAAACAGACCACTGTGTTTGTTTACATGTGTTTTTAAGAGTGTTGAGCTGCGCTTATAGTAAAAAGCTTTCCAGCTCAATCAAAACTCCTTCAGGAGATTTGTGTTTACAAGTTGAAGTCAATAAACTGACATTACTTCAATGGTAGGCAGACCTGCCAGAAAAGCTCTACACCCCCTGATGTCCTGGTGGGGAATTGCTTCACAACACTGATACACCAAAGGAGAAGTATAGAAGGGAAACGTCTCTGTCAATACGTGTGCGTGTAGGGGCAAACTTGTTGACGGAGAAGCATAAAACTAGGCTTTAGGCACAGATGGAAAATGACCCTCAGCATCCAGCTAACATGGCTACAGAGTGGCTTAAAGACAAGTCAATGTTCTGTCGTTGCCATCATCATAGTCCTGACCCAAATCATACAATTCAAAGACAATTATACCAAATAGTGAAGAAATCTATGTCTTCTATTGCTGAATAAATTAAATAAATCCGACACTCTCGTTATTGCGGCATTTAGCAAACAGAACTAATTAAGGCATTTCTAACTGACTTAAAAAGAGAAGTCAAACCATCATCCAAAAACGGAGCGAGTATGGTACAGCTGCAAAAGCGCCAAGGCATGGCTGTCCTCCCAAGGTGGCAGGTTGGGCAAGGACAGCATTAATCAGACAAACAGCCAAGATGCAAATTGTTAATACTGGAGGAGCTGCAGAGGTCCTCAGCTCAGGTGGAAGAATCTGTTGACAGGACAACTGGTAATTGTGCCCTCCACAAATCTGGAAGTGCCAAGAAGAAAGCCAATAAGAAGTACCACTGTCGCAGGTCACAAAACATGTGGAAGAAGGTGTTCCTTTCAAATGGAGCCAGTGATAAGAAAATGACCACTGCACTTCATCCTTAATACCCTACCCCCATGATTAAACGTGGTGGTGGCCTTATTTTGGTGTTTGGATGCTTGTCATCGGCAGGGACAGGGAAGCTACTCAGAGTTGATGAAAAGACAGATGGAGCTAAATACTAAACAGGACAATCCTGGAAGAAAATCCATTAGAGACTGCAGAAGACTTGAGATGAGCGGAGGTAGGCCTTTCAGGAGGACAGCGAGCATAAACATACAGCCAGAGCTACAATGGAACGGTTTGGATCAAAAGATAATCCTTTGTTGGAATAACCCAGTCAAACCTGAATCCATGATCATGTGATAAGACTGGAAAGTTCATGTTCAAGGTAGCCTTTTGCTCAATCACTCACCTTGGGCCATTTTACAAAGAATAGGCAAACATTTCAGTTATGAGCCCCACAAAGCTGGTAGAGATATACCCCAAAGGGCTTGCACTTGCAGCTGTAGCTAAAGGTGCTTCTTTGGACTCATTTATTCGTGCGGAATTACATTCTGAAAACCATTCCTCCTTTTTCCACTTCCGTTATATGCTACTGTGTGTTGGTTTATCACTTAATATTCTAAAAAAGCTTCAAGTTTGTAAAATGTGAAAAAGTTCAACGGGTGTGAACAGTTCTGCAAGGAAAATTGTTTCGGTTCAAATTAAGATCCGAATTTATTGCAGTTTCCTCATGGCAAAGTAGTTTTGTACTCCTGAAGGAGTGCCCAGCACTGAGGAATGATGACGGATGATTAAAGCATCCATGACTGGCATTTTCTTTGCCAACATAAGCGTATCTCCTGTTATGACAGATAAGCCCTCATCATAGCATCCCCTCGCCCAGCAGATCATGTTTACTTTCAGCAAACATGCTATTGTTGGTCGTCTCAGACGGCTCATTACCATAAATAAGATCCTCCATCAGCTGACAGACGCTGTTTGTTTTGTCTCCTCACCAGGGACTCCGAGCTCGTCGGAATTGCATATTCCAAAGTGGCTCCGCATCCAGGGCGGATGAGTGGTGGCCTGCTTATGACAACATCCTGTCGAGCTTTCACTCAAGCCCTGTTATTTTGAACCCCGTACCTGGAACAAAAACACTTCGTTGTGAGTTGTTGTTAGGTTCCAGTCACCAGGAATCTCCTCAGCAATAACAGTAATATTCTCAAGCATGCAGCACAGTGTGCAGAAGAGAGAGAGGCTTTATTGATATTCCTCGCAGTGGTTCTGTCTTTTAACGCACTCTGGAGAACTGGATTCCAGGGTTGAATTGATAAATATTTTATATTAACAACAGCCTGAAAGACTCCATGAGAAGTAAAAGATGCAGTGATTGGCCGACGGGGGATTGCCCTCTGATGTCAAACCGTGTCTGTTTTGTTGTTGTTGGCTCATTACCTTGGCTTTATGTTGTGTCTCCAGGGTTTTTTAGTGTTAGCAGTTAGTAGTTAGTAGTAGTTAGTGTTAGTAGTTTGGTGATCGACTCATTTGTTTTGGGGGGGGGGGTGTTCTACAGAGGTTTTTAATGGAGAGCAGGCAGATTGATGATCAGTGATAGGGAAACAGCATAACATGAGCAACATGTGTATCCCAGCTCAGCTTTCTGTCTTAATTTCATGTATATTTTTTTTTTCACCCACAAGAAGTTTAAGAAAAAAATAAAATAAAAAAACATTTCAAACAGTGCACCTGTGCCTGAATATTCGGTGTTTGCAGATTGTTGTACTGCCTCCCAGTGGACAGAGATGCTAACTGCTGCCGGTTTAAACGAGCTTTTCCTCTACAAGGTTAAAAATGTAAGATTTTTCTAGAATCATGTATCGTTTCATGCATGTTTGATGATTTATTAACTATGGTTAATAACTTAATCCCAAACAAGATCATTTAAACAATAGTTAACAAAAGACCATGAATCAAAGGGACTTATTTGAACAGTTTATCCAGATTGAACACGTTGAACATATAGCTTTGATGAATTGGGAAAAAAAAAGACTTTATGTACACTTTTAAATTTATTGTAGATTTCTTTTATCCACATAGGTTCAAAATAATACTTACAGGCTCACGGATGTTTGGTCATATTCAATAAATTTGAGTATGTGTTCTGATGAGGCTCATTTGTCAGATTAAAGGGACTTTTTAAAACAAAACAACCTCTAAGTAGGTAGTCATTGAGTCAATATTTCTGTATTAATTGTGAAATTGTGTTATTGGTCTGGTGTAATATTCTAATCCGAAATGTTATGTTTTCATTAGCTGTAAACAGAAATAAAGGCTTAACATCAATATGTGTGCAATTAATCTATATGATTTGTTTCACTTGGTTAACAATGTTAAAATTAATAAATTTTTCAATAATATTCTAATTTATTGAATAGGTCTGTGTATACATGCAGGGATCAGACAGTCAAATGAGCTTGACCTTTGGAAAAATACATCTTGTGCAGTTTTACAAATACACACTATGCTTTGTTATTGTGGGATTTTTGTGTGAAATGAAAACTATAAAATACATTGTATTTAAACCTTTTTTGTTTTGTTTTAGTACAAAAAAATAGTTTTGACTTTTATGAGAGGGGAAAGGGTTCTTCATTGGAACAAGGCTAACCGAGACCAGATGTTAGCCGACTTTGATTGGTTCTACTATTATCGTTGTTTTGTTGCATTTTTCTAGCAAATTTAGGAAACTGCTAAAGTCCCTTCCGTTTTATTTGAAATATGCTTAAAACAAAAAGTGAGGAAATTTGTGTTTGGTTGAGTATTTCGTTGTTGTAACAATGTTTCTTGGCAATAAACCTTATGCTACTAAAAAGCTCTTTATGTCGATTTGTGTGGATCAAGCATTAGCAAGTTGAGCAGCACGTTTCAGCGGTAGTTGTACCTATGTGAAACTTACCCCAATCCTCTCTGACAATGCCAAGCAACTTGATCTACTATTGACTCTTGTTTGATTTTGTTTAAGAAGTTTGGTAAAAGGAAAGCAATATTGGCAATTTAAGGCACCAAGCATGTGTACATAGTAGTTTGTCCTGTGTGTCGCTATGTTGTCCTGTGATGGGCTGATGACCTCTCCAGGGTGTACTCTGCCTCTCGCTAGGTGACCACTGGAAATACTTTAAGTCATATCATAATGAAGTTTCTAATGGGTTTTCTTTATCTACTGAGCCATTGGAGGCCATAGGAATCTACAAGGTCTAAGAATCTAATAGTATACAGTGGGGGAAATAATTATTTGACCCCTAACTGATTTTATAAGTTTGTCCAATGACAAAGAAATTTAAAGTCTCAGAACAGTATCATTTTAATGGTAGGTTCATTTTAACAGTGACAGATAGCACATCAAAAGGAAAATTTAAAAAATAACTTTAAATAAAAAAAATAGAAACTGATTTGCATTTCATTGAGGGAAATAAGTATTTGAACCCCTACCAACCATTAAGAGTTCTGGCTCCCACAGAGTGGTTAGACACTCCTACTCAATTATTCACCCTCATTAAAGACACCTGTCTTAACTAGTCACCTGTATAAAAGACGCCTGTCCACAGAATCAATCAATCAATCAAGCAGACTCCAAGCTCTCCAACATGGCAAAGCCCAAAGAGCTCTCCAAGGATGTCAGAGACAAAATTGTAGACCTGCACAAGGTTGGAATGGGCTACAAAACCATTAGCAAGAAGCTGGGAGAGAAGGTGACAACTATTGGTGCAACTGTTCAAAAATGGAAGGAGCACAAAAAAAAAAAACATCAATCGACCTCAGTCTGGGGCTCCACGCAAGATCTCACCTCGTGGAGTCTCAATGATTCTGAGAAAGGTGAGAAATCATCATAGAACTACACGGGAGGCATTAGTTATTGACCTCAAAGTAGCTGGGATCACAGTAACCAAGAAAACCATTGGAAACACATTACCCCGCAATGGATTAAAATCCTGCAGAGCTCGCAAGGTCCCCCTGCTCAAGAAGGCACATGTGCAGGCCTGTCTGAAGTTTTCCAATGAACACCTGAATGATTTAGACAGTGACTGGGAGAAAGTGCTGTGGTCAGATGAGACCAAAATTGAGCTCTTTGGCATTAACTCAACTCGCCGTGTTTGGAGGAAGAATAATGCCGCCTATGACCCCCAAAACACCGTCCCCACTGTCAAGCATGGAGGTGGAAACATTTTGCTTTGGGGGTGTTTTTCTGCTAAGGGCAAAGGAAAACTTCACCGCATCAATGGGAAAATGGACGAAGCCATGTATCGTAAAATCCTGAGCGACAACCTCCTTCCTTCTGCTAGGAAACAGAAAATGGGTCATGGATTGGTATTCCAGCACGACAATGACTCAAAACATACAACAAAGGCAACAAAGGAGTGGCTCAAGAAGAAGCACATTAAGGTCATGGAGTGGCCTAGTCAGTCTCTGGACCTTAATCCAATAGAAAACCTATGGAGAGAGCTGAAGCTCAAAGTTGCACAGAGACAGCCTAGAAACTGTAGTGATTTAGAGATGATCTGAAAAGAGGAGTGGACCAAAATTCCTCCTAAAATAGTCATCAATTACAAGAGACATTTGACCTCTGTGCTTGCAAAGAAGGGTTTTGCTACTAAGTATTAAATCTTTTTTTGTTAGAGGGTTCAAATACTTATTTCACTAAATGAAATGCAAATCTGTTTCTATCTTTTATTTAAAGTTATTTTTTCAATTTTCCTTTTGATGTGCTATCTGTCACTGTTAAAATAAACCTACCATTAAAATGATACTGTTCTGAGACTTTTCATTTCTTTGTCATTGGACAGTCATTTGTTTGGTGCCTACTTTTTACTTTTACTTGTACTTTTACTACTCTTACTTGAGTACAGTCTTTGGTTACTCTACCCATCTTTGCCCAGGAACTAAGGAAACTCCTGCTTCAAAATCAACACTCGCAAGCTCAGTTGAAATTTGAAGTTCTACACATAGACAAGACAAATGTTTTCTGGAGAAAGGTTTCATGGTCAGAAGTGGATTGATAATTGTATCCACAATAACAGGAAGTACAAATTAAACTTCAAAGACTGAACCAACTGTCAAAGCGTGGTGGTAGCATCATGCTGTGGGGCTGTTTCTGTCATGTTGTGAGTTGGTGACAGAACTCAAAGGCAGGCAGAAATGAAGGGGGAAGAAGAAGTGAAGGTATTTAAGTAAGTAGTGATGTGTCCTTTGTGTCGAGGCTTTGAAGCCTGTTTCGTTAATCCAGGAGGACTTTATTGAAGTGCGTATCGAGGCTTGTGTTTGAGTATGTAGTGTTAAGATGCGTTCACACCGGTCATCGTGTCCAGGCAGCAGAGCAGCTAGATTACATGCAATTATATGGTACATACGCGTCAAGTGGGTGTCAATGCTGATGCCATCAAGTCGCTGGCATCAGCGCAGCTGGCATCAACGCGTCCACGCAGCTGCTGCTTGGACGAGTTAACGAACCGTCGGAGCAGCTGCTGCGTGAAGTTGGGAAAACTGAATTTTAGGGCCGCAAACGCAGGGCGTCAACCAATTGGGACTCTTTGTACTGATGTGGATCGGCTAGTCATTCATTCAAAATGGAGGATCAAATAATCTTCGCTGTCTGTAATTTTTGTGAATTCTATGACCCGTCTTCTTTTCACAAAGACAGGAAGAGATTGGATTTATTTGGAGGAAGATATCGGAGGATATTGGAGTGTCAGGTAAACAGTGAAATATTTTCTTTTAACTTTCTTCTTTCTTTGTTAGCTAACGCTAGCCAAACCCGATTAGTATGGAGGACCAAAACTGACATAATTAAGAATAAAAGCAGAAATATATGTTTTGTTTTTCCTTTACCTTATACATGCATTTTTGCACAGAAATATATATTTTTTTTCCTTATCCTTTATACGTGCATTTTCTTCAAGAAATGTATATACTTTATTTTTCCTTTTCCTTATATGTGTTATTTTGCGAAGAAATGTATATATTTTGTTTTTCCTTATATGTGCATGTAATGAAGGTCTTCATTACTTGTATGTGATGTCATTTGAATGTTTAAAGAAGTAAAATTGACACCATTAAGGATGTGAACATTTTATTGTTGCTGTTTGTGAGTGTGCTGGGGAGATTGCTTCTCGGCTGGTGCTGCTGGAGACCTGCCCTGTAGACAAAACAAACAAGGTGTGAGCTTGGTAACTTTAAAAGGTAACAAGTAATATCTTACTAATCTTTGGAAATTAATTTGTAGTATACTGAGTTTAGTTTAGTGAACATGTGGTGCAGAACACTTACCTTTTGTCTTGAGGTGTTCAGGCTAAAAGATTCCCAGGGGAACCCAAACATCCTTTTAAAGGTTCCGGAAGAAACCAAGTTCTGATTGGAAGGGGGGTGGAGTAAATTTAGCTCTTTTTGCATTATTGTATATTTAACTCTGGAATTTGATGTATGCTTTTATATGTTCTAATGTTAAATTATTGTACATTGGAGATTCTGGATAATGATGATTGATGATTTGTAAATAGGTATAACTTGTATCTTTCTTCATTAACCTTGTTTTGGTATGTCTGTTAAGTGGGAGTAGACTATAAAAGGCTGTCAGTCTAGCTCATGAGTCTCTTGCTGTGGAATCATGTGAGCTACTGCCGAGACCACACCTACTGAATGGGGATTTTACTTTGTTTGTCCTGTCACTACCAATGTTGGAAATAAACACCCGGTTGGTCTGCACCGTTCTCCTGCCTCCGTTCTCCTGTTTATTCCAGCCGCCCAAAGGCCATTCTAACAAGTGGTGTCAGAAGCTTTGGCCGTCGCCAACTGTGAGAATGTGAAGATGACGAAGGGGAAAAAACATGACCAACAGGTGGAGCCTGATGATGGAGCAAAGCCATCTGCGGACCAGGGGGCCATGGCAGCCAGTAACCCTGAGGAGAAGATTGAGGAACTGACAGACATGGTTAAAGCATTTATCCAGGCTCAAGCAGCAAGGGATCAGCAGATAGAAAAAGATGCCTCCCGCCAAGAGCAACGATGGAAAAGTATGCAACACCAGTTTCAACAAATTCAGCTACAAGTGGCTGGGATGATGCAAGATGCCAGAGGTGAGCAGCAAGAACATGGAGCAGCACCTCAGCATGACCATGATGAGCCAGGAGAGGGAACGAGTCAACTGAATAATCATGTAAGACCTGAGAGGGATTTCAGTATGCACAGAGAACCTAAGCTGCTCCCCCTTGCATTTAATGATGACATTGAACATTTTTTGACCACTTTTGAAAGAGTGGCCCAAGTCTGCCATTGGCCAAGAGATGAATGGGCTATCCGGCTTATTCCCCTACTGACTGGTAGAGCACGAAGTGCTTATGTCTTAATGGACATTGCAGACACAGAAGATTATGAAAAGGTGAAGGCAGCCATTTTGGAAAAATACGAGATTATAGCCGAAACCTATCGTCGTCATTTCCGCTCTCTCGACATTCTTCCGGAGGAGACTCGAAGAGAGCTTTATGTTCGCCTCAAAGATTTGTTTTCCAAGTGGGTTAAACCGGACAAGGCACCAGTAAAAGAAATATCAGAGACAATGATCCTGGAACAGTTTCTTAGGATGGTCAACCCTGAACTTGAGGTGTGGCTTCGTGAGCATGACCCGAAGACTGCGGAGAAGGCTGCACAACTGGCTGAAGTCTTCTCAGCTGCCAGACGAGGGACAAAACGTACTTTTGGCCGAGACACCAACTTTGCCCACAAAAGTAAGTCCACTGGGGATGAGTGGGGGGCTGGTCAGTCACAGATCAGGGGATTTTCTAGTGGTAGGCAGAGCACCTCTATTAAAAATAAAACTGATTCTGCTAGAAAGCCCACTTTTTGCTCTGTTAAGCGAGAAGTCAGATGTTATTTATGTAATGGTCTGGGCCACACACAGTATTCCTGTCCCCTTGCTAATCATTCTAAACCATCGCTGTTTTGCACGGTTCCTAGGCCCTCTAGACATGTTTTTCAGGATGCTGCTCGTACTGTACCAGTTTGTTAATGGTCAGCGCGAGACAGCCTTACTGGATACGGGGGGGGGTTTCAAACAGTGGTTTTGTCTTCCTTAGTACGTAGAGAGAAGTGGACAGGGGAAAACTCTCACATAAGTTGCATCCATGGAGATAAACATACATATCCGATGGCTGACATATATCTAACTGTGGGAGGGCACACATTTTTCATGCCAGTTGCTCTTGCCTCAGAGTTGCCATATGCTGTTATTCTGGGCAATGACGTCCCCATTATTGCAGATCTCATTCAGCAGGCAGAAAGGCGTACTAGTACATTACAGCCGTCTGCCCAGCCCAGTGATCAGGCCATACAGGAACTGAGTGATTCCCCATTAGCAGAAACTACAAAGTCCCAGGTTAAGACACCAGTTGCAGGACATAACATGGTGACCACAAGGGCTCAGAGTGCAAACGATACATTGAGGGAGCTACCATTTTTTGAGGAAGTATGGGAAACAACAGCTAAACCTCCAAAGTCTAGGGCTGAGAGACGAAGAGATAAGTTGAGAGGCACAATGACACAACAAACTCATACTGATTTTATACCAGTCAAACCTCTAGAGGTCAACCTTCCAGCAAATATTGGTGAACTGCAGAGGCAGGATCCAACCTTAAAATGTTGGTTTGATAAAATTACAGAGGGTGAAGGAGGCAAGCCGGGCAACAAGGGGTTTCTGGATGAGTCTACTTATGTAGTTAAAAGGGGGATTTTGTATCAGTGCAAGGGAGATGTGGAGGCCTTAGCATTGCCAGATCAGTTCAGAGACAAAGTAATGGAGCTAGGACATACAGTTCCTTGGGCTGGACACATGGGATTTCAGAAAACCCTCTGTAGAATTGCCAGAAGGTTTGTGTGGCCAGGAATGTACAGTGAGATATCCCAGTTCTGTAAATCTTGTGTGAAATGTCAGCTCACCTCTGGAAAGAAAACACCACATGCCCAGCTACAGCCCCTACCAATTATTGGTACTCCTTTTGAGAGAATAGGTATGGATGTAGTAGGTCCCCTAGAGGGAAGCTGAACAGGAAATAAGTACATCCTCGTTATATGTGATTATGCAACTCGGTATCCTGAAGCTTTTCCCCTGAGGTGTGTAAAGGCTAAAAATGTGGCAAACTGTCTAATACAGCTATTTTCCAGGGTAGGGATACCAAAGGAGGTTCTGACCGATTGTGGAACAAACTTTGTCTAGGCTGTTACAACAGGTCTACAAGTTGTTAGGAGTAAAGGGAATTAAGACCACCCCATATCATCCCCAGACTGATGGGCTTGTTGAAAGATACAACCAGACTCTAAAGAACATGCTACGCAAGTTTGTCTCCACTACAGGAGCTGATTGGGACCAGTGGCTGCCCTATTTGCTTTTTGCCTACAGAGAGGTCCCGCAGGCTTCAACAGGTTTTTCACCATTTGAACTGCTATATGGGCGCCAAGTAAGAGGACCATTAGACCTCCTAAAAGACTACTGGGAAAATCCTGAATTGGCAGAAGAAAACATTGTGGCATATGTAGTCAAAATGCGACAGAAGCTAGAAGAGATGGCAGCCCTGGCACAGGAAAGCATGAAGGCAGCTCAGGAGACCCAGAAAAGATGGTATGACCAGAAATCCAGGGAAAGGGTCCTGAAACCTGGCCAACAGGTCCTATTGTTACTACCAACATCAGATAACAAGCTGCTCGCCAAGTGGCATGGCCCATATGAAGTGACTCGTCAAGTGGGTAAGGTCACGTATGAACTGTTTATGCCTGACGGAGTGAAAAAACACCAGACATTTCATGTAAATTTGCTGAAGGAATTTCAGGCACGCCAGAGATCAGTGCAGCAACTTTTGGTTTGTGATGTCAAGGATGAGGAGGTGAATGAAATGTTTTTGCCATCTACTGAAACACTGCTTAGTGGGGTTGATCTCTCTCATCTGTTAGCATTCCAGCAGAAGGAGGTTGCATCTCTGCTGGATCCAAAACTCTTTAGAGAAACTCCAGGTTTTACAGACCTAGTGCGACATGACATCTGTCTCAAGAAGGATGCTCCAGCTCGACAGAAGAGTTACAGGATTCCAGAGCGGTTGGTACCAGAACTCAGGAAAGAGATAAACTTGATGTTGGAACTTGGTATTATTGAAATATCAACTAGTGAATGGTGCAGTCCTGTGGTTCTTGTACCCAAAAAAGACGGCTCACTGAGATTCTGTATTGACTTTCGCTATCTAAACTCTTTGTCTCAGTTTGATCCGTATCCTATGCCCAGAATTGATGAGCTGTTGGAGAGAGTGGGAGGAGCCCAGTATATCACCACCTTGGACTTAAGTAAAGGATACTGGCAAGTGGCACTGACACCAGAGGCACGTGAACTGACTGCATTCAAAACACCTTTTGGTATGTACCATTTTAAGGTGATGCCATTTGGTCTTCAGGGAGCACCTGCCACTTTTCAAAGACTTATGGATTGTGTTTTGAGAGATGTGTCAGATTTTTCAGCAGCTTACTTGGATGATGTGGTGGTGTTCAGCCGAACCTGGGATGACCATATGTCCCATTTACAACAAGTGTTGGGACACATCAGAGCAGCTGGGCTGACCATCAATCCTCAAAAATGTCCCATTGCCCAGAGAGAGGTGGCCTATTTAGGCTATGTTATTGGGTTTGGCAAGATTAGACCTCAGGTGGGGAAGGTGGATGCTGTTCATTCATTCCCTATACCTACCACTAAGAAGAAGGTGAAAAGCTTCTTGGGCCTTGTAGGATGGTATAGAAAGTTTATTCCTCATTTTGCAGAACGCTCAGCAGTGTTGAACAATCTGACAAAAGGTAAGTCCCCCAATAAAATCCAATGGACTGAGGAATGCAGCAGAGCTTTTGAAGATCTTAAAAAGGCCATCTGCATAGACTCTGTGTTGCATACTCCAGATTTTGAGAAGCCCTTTATACTGCAGACAGATGCTTCTGGAGTTGGACTTGGAGCAGTGTTATTGCAGGAGGAAAATGAAGAAAGGAAGCCTTTGGCATTTCTCAGCCGCAAGCTTCTAGACAGGGAGATGAGATATTCTACTGTGGAAAAAGAATGTCTAGCAATTAGGTGGGCTATTGAATCATTAAGGTACTATCTGTTAGGAAGGCATTTCTTTTTGGAAACTGATCAGAGCTCTCCAGTGGTTACATCGGATGAAGGATCCCAACATACGGATCGCTGGATGGTACCTGTCCCTGCAGCCCTACAACTTTACAATCCACTGCAAGGCAGGGAAAACCAACAATGTGGCTGACTGTCTAGGATTCCGGGAAATTGAGGTACTGTGCACTTGAAGAGAGGGGGGAGGAAATGTAATGAAGGTCTTCATTACTTGTATGTGATGTCATTTGACTGTTTAAAGAAGTAAAATTGACAGCATTAAGGATGTGAACATTTTATTGTTGCTGTTTGTGAGTGTGCTGGGGAGATTGCTTCTCGGCTGGTGCTGCTGGAGACCTGCCCTGTAGACAAAACAAACAAGGTGTGAGCTTGGTAACTTTAAAAGGTAACAAGTAATATCTTACTAATCTTTGGAAATTAATTTGTAGTATACTGAGTTTAGTTTAGTGAACATGTGGTGCAGAACACTTACCTTTTGTCTTGAGGTGTTCAGGCTAAAAGATTCCCAGGGGAACCCAAACATCCTTTTAAAGGTTCCGGAAGAAACCAAGTTCTGATTGGAAGGGGGGTGGAGTAAATTTAGCTCTTTTTGCATTATTGTATATTTAACTCTGGAATTTGATGTATGCTTTTATATGTTCTAATGTTAAATTATTGTACATTGGAGATTCTGGATAATGATGATTGATGATTTGTAAATAGGTATAACTTGTATCTTTCTTCATTAACCTTGTTTTGGTATGTCTGTTAAGTGGGAGTAGACTATAAAAGGCTGTCAGTCTAGCTCATGAGTCTCTTTCTGTGGAATCATGTGAGCTACTGCCGAGACCACACCTACTGAATGGGGATTTTATTTTGTTTGTCCTGTCACTACCAATGTTGGAAATAAACACCCGGTTGGTCTGCACCGTTCTCCTGCCTCCGTTCTCCTGTTTATTCCAGCCGCCCAAAGGCCATTCTAACAGTGCATTTTCTTCAAGAATTGTATATATTTTGCTTTTCCTTTTCACGTGTATTTTCTTCAAGAAATGTATATATTTTCTTTTTTCTTATACGTGCATTTTCGTCAAGTAATGTAAATATCTTGTTTTTCCTTTTCCTTTATACGTGCATTTTCTTCAAGTAATGTATTTTTTTTTTCTTTTCCTTATACGTGCATTCCTTGTTTTTACATTCCCTCGTCTCCTCTTTTTTACTTTACCTTATGCATTTCTGCCTCATTATGCAAATGAGGAGGGCTGCCCTTCTTGGTGCTGCTCCTCTACTATTGGTCAATAAACAGGAAGGAGCAGGATCCATGTGCAGATTGTGCATGACTGCACTTTTGGCCTTTCAGGAGAATACCTTGTTTGATGGAAAGTGAACTCCTACCAGAGATGTCCCAGACGATTGCAGAAGAATTAAGGCACATTGCTATCTTAGCTGAAAGCAATAGTCAGTGATGATTATTTATTGTTTCGTGTAGACATTTTGGGTGAGAGGCTACTCCAGTTAGCTGAAGACACGGAAAATGAAGCTGACCCGTTAGTTCTCCATATTTTGGAGGAGGTGGCTTGTTGCTTGCACACATCTGTGTACCACACAAGAACAGTTGGGAGACCTGGATATTTGATGCCTCCTGATGCCTTGGAATCGTTTTTGCTTGCGGGTGTGTCAGTCATGGATATTGCAGAACTTTTTGGGGTCAGCGAAAGAACAGTTCACCGGCGGATGGCAGATTATGGTATTAGGTAAGTAAGCATGTGTGTTGTTTCTGTTCCTACTTTGAACTTAGTGGTATTTTCTATTTTCATAATAGTTCCAATTCGTAATGAAACATCTGTTATGTGTTCAAATCTACACATAGTGACTTAATAAATACGATCAATCTTTAACTTGGACTTGTAAAGTTTTGAATTCTTCATATTAAAATATATTAGGCTAATTTAGTGTACGTGTGTAGACATAATAAGCAGAGTAATTACAAATGTGTGTCAATATCCACCATTTTATGGCACTTCCAGATAGCTTTTATGGTAGGCTACTAATTCTCTTAAAATGGCAATACATTAGTGTCAGGAATCCAGTCTGTAAAATTTGCCATTAGTGTGGTGAACCTCACTTCAGGCAAATTCTGGGCCTGTATGTTTTAGCTGTCAAAGTCTTTTGCATGTAAATCAGCCGTTTATTTAATGACATAACATTAAATGTTGGGTAAGCAATGTGTCTGCTAAAAAACAAAATCATTTGTTTTCTACTGACCAGACATTGTGTTTTTTTCTCGTAGAGTGTCTGAGTTATTCAGCAACTTGGGGGATGATGAGCTGGATGGAGTTGTGCGAGAAATTTTAAGTTATCATCCCAATACAGGATACAAGATGATGTTGGGCTATTTGAATGCATGAGGTATTCAGATCCAAAGTAAGTCTAACAGATGTGCTTACGATGGCGCTGATAAACACCTATTGCTGTTGTAGACATCATGTGATGTAATGACAAATTGCTGATTGTCAAATAGCCGTGTGACAAACTCACACGTCATACGGTTAAAAGAAAAATGTAATTTTAAAATTTATTGTAATCACATGGTAATATCCTAATGCCCTTAACTGTCCTGAGGACACCAGTGTCCTCATTGACCCATCGACTTGCATGTAACTATTTTCCAGTGACAGTTAATGGGTTAAGTTCTATTTTTGAATCTATTCATCACCTCCAAATCAAACATCTTTTAATCATGGTCTAATTCATTTTTCAAGGAAGACGAGTGCAAGAAGCAATGCACCGTGTGGACCAGCAGGGAATTTTGATGCGCACTTTCCAGCTTCGAACTGTTCAGCGTAGAAGATATTCTGTTCCAGCTCAGAACAGTTTGTGGCACATAGATGGAAACCATAAACTTATAAGGTCAGCCTCATTTGTTTGATCAAACAAGAACCATACTTAAAATACTTCCTGGATAAGGAGAAATGTCATCTTTATAAATACACAAGGGAAATGCTGGAGTGAAGCGTAAAGAATCTTCTCTGCCCAGTAATAAAACTGTTTTGGTCAAGAAAATGTAGTCACTCTTGTTTCTAAAGGGTGAGACCTATTGTTGGTATGTAACATTTAAAACAATTTAGAAAAATACATTAGATTCATGTTTGTAAAAGTTTTGTAGCTGGTTTTAATGCAAGGACAGTTAAATGTGAACCTTGAAGATAAACTGGGCTCATAAAAAATGATGATTTGAGTGCTTATGGTCTGGGATTAATGTAATGTTTAAAAAAAATAAAGCAAGTTGACATTACAAATACATGCAATCTTTTAAAGTATAAGTCAGAGCTTTTCCATTCTTACAGTGCATCAGGAGCTCAAGTGATTATGTCTAGACTGATGACTCTCCCTAAGAAACAGTTAACAGGGAGACCAAAAAACCCAATGAGATTAAAGTCAGTTAACATTTTTCTCTTGTGAAAAATTGACTCTTAAGGAAATGACCTTGTGGCTTGGTGTGTCCATATTTACCCTGGTAACAAGCGATGGACACTGCTGAATGAGAGCTTTGGATCTCAGGCCTAAATTCAGCAAACATAAGACTGTTAAACTGTTACTGCTACCTGTGCTAATCAAAGATGTTTTTGTCCTCTATACAGATGGCGAATTGTTGTTCATGGGGGCATTGACGGCTTTAGTCGCCTCATTGTTTACCTGACTGCTGCCACCAACAATCGTGCCACAACAGTAGGCTAAGTAAGATCCCCAACTTAAGCGTTAAAACTTAGAAAAACACTATAAAACCGCACGTAGGCTGTTGACTTACAAACATTAAAACAAGAACAAATGTTTTGCATGTAAAACAAAGGCAAGGAGGGGGAAAAAACTTACTTGTGCTGCTTCTTTGACTTGTGGAGGGTCCTTGAGTTCGTGGAGAACCGGTAGATGCTAAAGAGATTACAATAGGCCTATAAATAAACTCTTCAACAAAATTACAAAACTCTACCTAGCTGATAACTTACCGCCCTCCAATTCCTCCAGTCTGTTTGCAGCTTCTCTCAATAACTCCGACACAGACTGTCTTTGTGCTCCCTCCATAACTGTACTTTGGTTGCTAAACTGAAGCCAAACGCATAATCATGCACAATCAATCTGCACATGGATCCTGCTCCTTCCTGTTTATTGACCAATAGTAGAGAAGCTGCACCAAGAAGGGCAGCCCTCCTCATTTGCATAATGAGGCAGAAATGCATAAGGTAAAGTAAAAAGAGGAGACGAGGGAATGTAAAAACAAGGAATGCACGTATAAGGAAAAACAAAATACATAAATTTCTTGATGGAAATGCACGTATAAAGAAAAGGAAAAACAAAATATATACATTTCTTTGAAAAAAAAATGCACGTATAAGGAAAAGGAAAAACAATAGATATATATTTCTGCTTTTATGCTTAATTATGTCAGTTTAGGTCCTCCATAGCTTAGGGCAACTATGGGATGTGATGCGCTGACGCGGACTACATAGTGTGCAAGCAGCTGGGTTTTGATTTCAAAGCGTCAACTTTAAGCGATTTGACGTGTTGAGGCGCTGACCGGTGTGAATGCCCCATTAGAAGTCAGGGGTGTTTGTTCTGTCCGTCTGTGTTTCCTTCCGGTGATTCTCCACCAGGGGTTCTGTTTGAGTTGAAGGTCTGTCCATCAAGGTTGAGGGCGGAGCTGTGAGCTGATTACAGCTGCACCTTCTTGAGGCGTATTAATGGGTGTAAGGAAACTGGCTGTCAGTCTTTGCCAGAGTGTTGGATCTCCGTGGTAAACTCTAGCCCTCCTTGTCTCCTAGTAGAAAGTATTCCCTGTGACTTACCTGTATTAATCTTACCTGTGCTCCTTCCAAGGTTCTTCTGTGCCCACTCTGCATTTCCAGTCATCACCTACAATCCATGCTCCAGCTTTTCCAAAGGCTCTGGTTTCCTTCCATGTCTGACAGTCCTCTGGCTCCTGGCTTACCAGTGTCCTCGCTCCAGCGTCAAGCTCTGCCTGTCTGCCCTTAGAACTCAGTCCTCACTCTCATGATCCCTCATCACCTCCCGGAACTTCCAAGGAAGATCTCGCAGACATCCCAGAATTCTAACTTCTCCTCCCTGGAGTCATTACCACCTGCTGACTGTAGGCCAATTCTGAGTACAATCAAACAATTCTCTGTAATCATGGACAACTACTCACCTGTGATCTTCCCGCCCTACAGTTCTTTCATTCATTGTCTCAACTGTTTTACTATTTCAGAACTGGTATCCCTAGTGGTGTTCTGCATGTGGGTCAGAGATCTAAACTCAAACATGACATTCGAGGCCTTGCTAGCTGGCCGTACCATGTGACTGATTCATGAACCAGATTACACAACAACACAAGCCCATTCACACCAAAACACTCTTGTTAGTTTCCACTTTTTCTTCTGTACCAGACATTGTTTCTTAAGGACGTATTAAGTCAATATTCAGACCATTTTCAGAATTTATAAATTGCTGTCACAAAATTTTTTTTTCAGTTTATAAAGGTTCACACGCCACATGATTACAATCACTGTGCCTGTTTTACTTGCCCACTTAATGTCGCAGTAGAGCGAATGGAAAAGCTTCAGCGCATCATGAGGCTTCAGCCCACCATCACTATAAATAAGTAACAAAAATGATAGAGAAAACCTGAAGAGCTAATCAGAGGTGAGTGGTGGCAGCTGGGAGAGGAGGCAGGCAGAGGGAAACTAGAAGATGAGGAACAGCTGGGAAGGAAGCATACTGGCAAGCTGAGGGAGAGAGAGATAAACAGCAGAAGAAAGTAGAGTCCAAAGACCCATGGGTCATGAGAATTTCCCTATCTAAAACTCAACCACATTAAACATGTGTGGACCATGTTTGAAAACGCCATCTTTACCAGAAAACCAAGCAGTTTAAATTAACTCCACCAGCTCTACTATTCCTGCACGAATCTAGCCTGGAAGAGTGGTCAGCTTTGCAGCTGGCTGGATGTTTCATAGCTACAAACAGTGGGAAATTCTGACTGCATTTGACCCTGTGTAGATTACAAAAAAATTAGGTCATCACCCCCACCTAAATGATTTAAATAATGTAATAACTTCTTAAAATATTATTGATTTTGAATTCTGCGATTAGTTTATTTACATTTCTGGCTATAATTTTACTTTAGAATAGTAATTAACATATTTTGAAACATTTCAATATAGAGTTTTTTGGGGCCCTAATGATCTTTATTTACCAGCCAGGAAACAGGCAGAGGATATACTGCAGAGGTCCCAAGGTTGAGATGCATTGAGAACTGTATGTATATGTGGCTCCCGCTCTACCGCTATGCTATGTACCACCTCTAAACTTGCTATTTTTAAGGGGTTTTTTTTAGGCAAGGGAAGGCAATTTCATTTGTAAAACACATTTTCAGCAACAAGGCAATTCAAAGTTCTTTACATGATTAGAAGGAGAAAATACAAACTAGCAACAAAACATTACATTTCAAGTAAGGAAAAAACCATGATAGGGTGAATAACAGACAACAGTTCATGTTGTTTTTAACCTTGATTTAAAGGAACTCAGTGTTTCAGTAGTTTTACAGTTTTCTGGAAGCTTGTTCTAGACATGAGGACCATAAAAATGGAATGCTGCTTCTCCATGTTTGGTTCTGACTCTGGGGATGAAGAGTCTCACCAGAGTGTCACAATTGATGTTGTGGCTGGACCAGAACCCAGACTGGACAGCTGGGGGTTCACGGAATCCATTTCAATAAAATAAATGGCGGAACTCACAGATAATACGGCAAACAGGCAGGTATAATAACAAGGGTGGAAAACTAGTAATAATGTGCAGGAACTTAGGAACATAGACAGAGGTGTTGTAACTACTAATAATAAAAAGTTGTTGTCTGGTTTTCTGAGCATCAATAATTATAATCAATAATTTAATATTAATATAATTATTGATGACGTTCGAGTTTAACCTGTTTATTAAAGATATAGGGGCACCAATCTCATAAATGAGATAATTTTAAGTAAACCAGACTGTCAGTCTCTCTGAAAAGGCGTAGAGTTCGTCCGCGGGGTTAAAACAAACTTCACAGCACACACTGAAATAGCACAGAAAACTTCTCATTACTTAAGGGAATTTATTAATGAAATAGGTCAACCTTACAGATTACATTTCATTCATAATTTCCATCTATTCTAACGCATGCAAAAATATAGAACAAAGTTAACGTCGAGGGAAGGGGCGTGTGTGTGTATGCGGCTGTGTGTGTGCAGCTGTGTGTGTGTGTGTGTGTGGGAGGCAGCGAGCGAATGAGGGGGGGTTCAGCTCACCCCTTCAATGCGATAAATAACTCATGCCTTATCAATTGGCGCGATCGGTTCACAAAGGAAGACCGCGTGGCGACTCAACAAAGGCTAGTTTCATTAGCAATGGTGGCTTGGACAAAGGAAACGGGGGCAACGGAGAACGGGCCACGCGACCTGTCTAAACAGACACACGCCGACCGCAGCGGACAATAAACAACAAGGAAATGATACAATATAATATACTGCTTCTGGTTGCAACCAAAGTCAAATAATAAAACACAAAAAGCATGCACATTCAGGGTCGGTGTACAGCGACAGACGACCAAGAATAACAGTGGTTAACAAGTTGACAAACTTATTTTAACCAACAGAAAACGGATATTAACCGTTAAGACCTAATTCTCCTCTACCCAGACCGAGAGATATATATCAGTTTAATCCTACTTGGTGGGGGCAGCTCTCCACAGTCCACGACGAAGAACGTAGAAAGTGTCCAGTTTAAAGGAGTGGTTTGCGCAAAACCGAGGTCAGAAAAGCGGACGTCCGACTTTAGGCGCTGAGGGACTCAGGCCTGTTTTCAATAGAGCTCAGATGGCCACCTGACTCCCTGGTCACCCGTACAAGAAGTCTGTTTGCTCGGCCGATTCACTTCGAAGTTTAAAAGGGAAATTCTTCCTGGTCCAGCAGGTTTGAACGGAAAAAGGGAAAATGCTAGCAGTGGATAAAATCGTCTCCTTACAGGCACCGCTTGGGAACCAAAAGATGAAGATTTCAATATCCGCGCTGCCTTTTATCAACTCTGTGATGTCATCACTGGCCACAGACCAATGAGAATGGGTTGAGGGCAGCGCAACGGATGCTGGGAGATGCAGTTCGTTCAGTGAAAGGATGCTGGGAGATCCAGTTCGTTCAGTAAAGGCCATAACCTCAACAGAGGAAACCAGAGAACTTGAATATATTGAGGCGGAGAGGAGTGGAAAAAGACATAGAAACCGGAGGAGCCAATCAAGGGAAAACAGATGCAAGAGGGAGAATGAGCAAGCAGAAGGAGATTAGGAGAAGCCATACCGCTGGAAAGGGAAACATAATCAGAGAGGAAACGAATAGAACAGAAGGAATAGACAAATGATAGGTAACACACTAAGCAGAAAGAAACGAACTAAACGATAATCCTGAGTCCAAACTATAAAGCAGGAACAGAACTAACTCACAGGAATGAGCTAACTCAGAATAAATCTAAATAAGTCATGATCAAAAAACCAACACAAAATGAAACTTAACGTGCAAACACCTAAGGATTATGACACAGGGGACCCGAGCGGTCTGAAAAGGTTCCATTGACAGGAACATATATGTTTAAGAACATTATGGGCATGTTTTTGTGATTCATTTATGTGTTCATGTTTGCGAGTGCGTCATATGGAAAAACATCTTAAGCAAAACAACTGAAACCTGAGCACACACAGTCATGCTGTTTCAGTCTGTCACAGCAATGACTTCCTGAAATGATGCCAGTCCTTTTTGACCAAAGAGCGTTTTACGTCTTCACACAAACATTCCTTACATGACAGAAGAATCCCCCAAGCTGTAAGTTGTAAGGACCCAACCTCAACCTGCCGCTCAGCCTGCCTTATCGGGGTTTTGTGTTGATGACGTGAATGGGCCTCCAACAGAAACTAGTGCTGAGTGAAATCATACTGGGGAGGAAACTCTCAAAGTCAAAGCACACAAAAGTCACCAGACCTAAAAAAGTGAGTACTGATTTACAATAATAGGATGTCAGTTCATCTTGGTGGGACTTCGGGCCTGCGGGCTTAACTGCATTTATTTCAACATGACACAAAAAAGATACACAGAACACATATGATTCAGAGGATTGCGGGTCAGCAAAAGACTGTTAATCAGTCATCAATTGAAATCAGGTGTGCTGAAGCAGGGGGACATCTAAAACATGCAGGGCAGTGTGCTTTGAGGCCCAGGGTTGAAAAACACTGGTATGGGGTAAATGTAGGGTAAGTATTGAACACAAAGGATGTGCAAAAAGGCAAAGAAGGTAAAGAAACCGGATGAAGTCTGTCAGTATTTAGAAAGCATTCCTGCTGCTTTGTGCACATCAACATCAGCTTGTTTAATATTAACTGGTGGCCTATAAAAAGTTTTCTTATTACCAAAGTATTGCGCAGAGTGGTAAGATCAGTAAAAGCAAAGAAAAATTTCTGTTGCAAAAATACGGATGACATTGCATTTCTAAATGTCTGAATGTTCCAGTGAGTCCTGTTGGAGTTATGATCCGGATTGTGGGAGACCATCACCATAAGCCACCCCAAGTGCGAAGTCCAAGAGCCAAGGAGGACTCACAGAGAGCTCCAGAAAGACCTGGAAATAGCAGGTAACTTGTTTTTTTTCTTTCAATGGAACAATAAATTCACTCAACCACAATAGAATCCATGCATATGGCTGCCCAAGACTCCACTGCTGAAGAAAAAGCATGTTTAATATGTTTAAAAGCTTTGCACGTGTTTTTTTTAAATTTTGACTAAGAAACAGTCCAACACTTAATTTACTGTCTGCATCAAAATCTAACTCTGGGTTACATATGAAATTAACTTAAATCATGTCTAAATGAGGTCTGCATTCAGCCTCTGCGCTGATATCAGGTCTACTGTTCTGAGGGCTGCCGCCATCCATTGGCCAGTGAAGCAGTATGTTACCATGGAGACTGAATGCAGGCTGGAGAAATAACATTGCTCGCCAAAGAGTCACACTGTTTTCTTAGGCAGCTCCCCCTGTTGCTTGAGTGACAGTTGCTTCTCACCTCACAGGAGCTGTTTATTTACATCGATATGCACAAGGGAAACATAATTTCCATTCACAATATACTTTTAATATTTAAAAGGCAAATAGATTATATGTTGCTTGTTTGAATTTCTCAATACTCTGTTTATGTGAGGAGCTCTCTGGTAACCGAATAGAGGTAATTCCTTCTGTGTTCGACCTTTGTCTACCCTTGGACGTAAGTGCACGTGACCCTCAGTGCCCAATGGCAGAAAAACTCTCACCTCACAACTAAGAATACTTAATTGTCATCATTAATCTTGCCTCATTTACCTGACATTTTTAAGCATGCTGCTCTGTATTGCAGCAGGATTGCATTCGGGTATATTCAAATATCCATTTGCTCAGTATTTAAACAAAACTTTGCTGCTTTGCTTTAACGGTACAAATTCTCACGGTTGGAAATAACATATTTCTGTTGTGCTAGACTCATCTTGTGGTACCCGGTTTAAGTGGAGCAACAACACCTTAGAAAACAACAATACCAAAAGGAGGAAAAAAAGCAGATAGCCGCCAGCCGATGTGTTTATCTCCTTCTGCCTGCTGCTCCTGCGTTTGAATCAAGCTGCCGAAAAACAACAGCCACCAGGACAGCCAGTATCTTCCTGCAGCTTTCTGTGTGTGTGTGTGTGTGTGTGTGTGTGTGTGTGTGTGTGTTTGCGTGTGTGTGTGTGTGCGTGTGTGTGTGTGTGTGTGTGTGGCTATGGAGCTGGTAAAAGATAGAAGGAAAACAAAGAAAGTAAACACACAGAAACAAGAGATGGCGGGCCGGATTCAGGAGGCGGATTCTCTCCCCGGCCCCCACCCCTCGGCTAGCCATGGTAAACACTGTGGGCCTCATTCCACACACAGCTGCCAGCTATGAAACAAAAACATGCAAATTTATGTCAAGTAACACAAACAATTTTCACAGCATGTGCGGACAGATCTGAATAAAGTTGATCAACATCTGTGATGTAGATTTTTACATTTAATGGCTGCAGAATACATTTCCATGTTGTTCTGAATCAAACCTCTTTTTTTTGTCTACCTTTTGCAGGAAAAAGAACGTGAACTGTCTTTTAATACCGGGATTTTAAGTACGGTATCAAAACAAAAATTCAATTCAATTCAGTTTATTTATATAGCGCCAATTCACAACAGATGTCATCTCAAGTCACTTAACAAGAAGTCATTTCAATACATTTATACAAACATTCCAATCAGTTAAAAAGTTTCTTATTTAAGGAATCCCAGCAGATTGCGTCAGTCATTGGCGTGAGGTTGGGCCCCGTTGATGCAGACTTTCCAACCACAGCAATCCTTCAGCAATCCCTCATACTGAGCAAGCATGTAGCGACGGTGGAGAGGAAAAACTCCCCTTTAACAGGAAGAAACCTCCAACAGAACCAGGCTCAGTAGGAGCGGCCATCTGCCACGACCGTCTGGGGGTTTGAGAAGACAGAGCAGAAACACAGAAGGAACAGAAGATCTGATATAAGAGAACTTTCTATGTTACAGAAAGTAAAAAGTTGATAACAGGACACAGTGGATGTTCAGTTACTGGGAGCATCATCCCAGTCGATGCCCCCCGTCCAACAGGGCATTCCAGCCAAGCAGGATACCAGACCAGGTATATCTTCTATGGAGAGAAAAACACTGAGAGAAAACAAAGTTAACAGTCGAAATAACAGAATGAACTGTAATACAACTGGAGAGTAGTAGGAGAAAAGAAAGTAGCAGAGTGAAGAAAATCGCTAAGTCTGTCCTCCAGCAGTCTAAGCCTATAGCAGACTACTACAGAGATAGCTCAGGATGACCTAAGCCACTCTAATTATAAGCTTTATCAAAAAGGAAAGTTTTAAGTCTGGCCTTAAAAGTAAACAGAGTGTCTGCCTCACGGACTAAAGCTGGGAGCTGGTTCCACAGGAGAGGAGCCTGATAACTAAAAGATCTGCCTCCCATTCTACTTTTAGAGATCCTAGGAACTACAAGTAAACCTGCAGTCTGAGAGCGAAGTGCTCTGTTAGGAACATATGGAACAATTAGATCTCTGATGTATGATGGAGCTTGATTATTAAGGGCTTTGTATGTAAGAAGGAGGATCTTAAATTCTATTCTGGATTTAACAGGGAGCAAATGAAGGGAAGCTAAAACAGGAGAAATGTGATCTCTCTTTTTAATATTCATCAGAACTCTTGTTGCAGCATTTTGGATCAACTGAAAGCTTTCCCTTCTTCACCCAGGTTTTTATGCGTGTAATCTACCTAACTGACTGGATTCATCAGGATTTAGTTGTGTATCATCGGCATAACTGTGGAATTTCTTTTCCATGCTGTCTAATATATATATATATATATATATATATATATATATATATGCCATCATCCACCTGCTTCAACCAACCCTCTGTCATCTGGACAAAGCAGGCAGCACTGTGAGGATCATGTTCTTTGATTTCTCCAGTGCATTTAACACAATTCAGCCTGATTTGCTTTGTCAGAAACTCCTGAAGACACAGGTGGAGCCCTCAACAATCGCCTGGATCAATGACTACCTGACCAACAGACAACAGTTTGTGAGACTGAAGAATTGTGTGTCAAACCAGTTGGTCAGCAGCACAGGAGCACCACAAGGGACCGTACTCTCACCATTCCTTTTCACTCTGTACACCTCAGACTTCCAGTGCAAATCAGAGACCTGTCATCTGCACACATACTCCGATGCAGGGCCGGCCCGTGGCATAGGGCATAATAGGCTAACAGACAAGCCAAGTGCTATTATTATGGAAAATAGTAATATGAGTACCTTCCTCGGACAAATGTGTAAATATTAGATCTAATCAGCAGGTGTATTAATGTTAATTTCATTGGCATCATTATCTCACGTTTTCCCAGCTTGTAATAATCAATCAAAATACCATTAATAATCATAATAATAATTCCATAGTTGTAACGCCAGCTGTTAACTGTGTTACAGCTCATATTGTCTATCAAGTGTGTTTATCATGTTAAACTTGACACCTGTGTTAAAGTGCACATCATTAATGTTAGAGCATAACTTAGCATTTCCACATGCAATATTATACTGCAGTTTACTGATTATTTTGCATTCTGCTAATTAGAATTTCATTGTAATGATAATAGCATTTAAATTATTACTAATATAAATTACTAATCATTTGTATCTGAAAAAATACATTGTATATTATACACTATAGTCTACATCATTTATTTATCTCTAGGTTTCTCATTTATATTATTTCATTTTATTGTATTTTTTAAATCATGTGTTTATTATTAGACTGGTGTCACATACTCCTCTTCTGTCCCTCTGTCGCCTCCACCTCAGCAGCACAAACCAGCAGTGATGCAGCAGCATCAAGCGGACCTTCTGTTGCTCCAATAGACCCAGCTGACTGGCTTTGAATGTGCAATTGTTTTATTTAAATAAAACAATGTCTAAAACAAAGCTAATTTCTTGTGAGTATGTACACTAGCAGTGCAAGTACTGTACTGCGATGCAAGGGGGCGCCACTTAAAATCTTGCCTAGGGGACCAAATTGGTTAGGGGCGGGCCTGCTTGGATGACTCTGCAATTGTTGGGTGTATCAGAGATGGACAAGAAGCTGAATACAGAGAGCTGGTGGACCGCTTTGTGACATGGTGTGGAAACAATCGTCTCACCTTGAATGTGAACAAAGGAGATGATTGTAGATTTCAGAAGAAACAGGGATAAGTCAAACACTGTTTCCATCATGGGAGGAGAAGTGGAGGTGGTTGAGGAAAATAAATACCTCGGAGTTCACCTTGACAACAGACTGGACTGGAGGCGCAACAGTGAAACCGTCTACAAGAAGGGACAGAGCAGACTGGACTTCTTGAGGAAGCTTAGGTCCTTCAAGGTTTGCAGCAAGATGCTGCAGATCTTCTACAAGTCTGTTGTGGAGAGTGTAATCTCTTCAGCCGTCATCTGTTGGGGTAGCAGCATCAGAACCAGGGATTTAAAAAGGCTAAACAACCTGATAAAGAAGGCTGGTTCTGTTCTTGGGACAACTGTGGAACATCTGGAGATGATAATGCAAAGAAGGATTCTTCATAAAATCAAAAAAATTATGGACAACCCTGAGCATCCTCTTCATGAGACTGTCATACAACAACAGAGCGTCTTCAGTCGGAGGCTTCTTCAGTTTCGCTGCAATACAGACCGCTACAGGAAATCCTTCCTGCCCACAGCCATCATCATCTACAACAACTCCCTAAAGAATTAATTATATGAGCTATACCAACACTTAATTTCCCTCTGGGATCAATAAAGTATTTTTGAATTTGAATCGAATTTTGTTTAATAGATGTCTATTATTTCCATTATACTGTGCAAGCAAAAAATAAAATTGGTCCAGGGCATGTCACCATAAGAAATTGATTCAGTATTATCTCTTCAGTACAGGGGTCATAGCAGGAGCCAGGACCCGTTCTACAGGGCCACTGGCCCCTGTTGGAACCCTGTCTAGAACAGCCCTTGCCACTGTGCAACATTGCTTTATTGCCTCCATGAACCACATCTGTCAAAGCTATCAGCTGTCAGACAGATGTCCTGACATTTGACTCACATCATGGTGAATAATTTCTCACAGTAGAATTATGGTTTACAGTCAAAAACAGTTGTCATCTTAGAGGTGGGCCCATTTGGCGGTTATCACCTACTTTAGATAAGCAGTGCTTATCTTTGGGGGGGAACATGAAAAAAAATAACTCTTCTGTTTCTTTGCAGCTTGCCTTGCAGGGTGGGCCTTCAGCATGTTAAATAATGTTATGAAATGTTCAATAATAGAATCTATAGCATTGTTCTGTCCATATTCCAGCTGTATACAGGTTTTTCTAAATACAACCAGCAATATCAACAAAGACATTAGGTGGAAGCTGGCATTGATGCACCTTTATGACCACATCTAACATTTTCTTTCACCCTTCTCTAATTTCCACTATAGTCCATCAAAGTAACTTAAAAAAAAATTAAGATCAAAATAAAGTTCCAAAACTATTAACGAAATATTTTCAAGAATAACCCAACATCAAACACGTCAAAAAATGTCAAAATGAAATATGACTAAGTCACATGATGTGGGACCTAAGAAAGAAATCCACTAATTTTCCATCAACATAACATGAAATCTGAAAAGTTATCTGTATAGTCTAGTAGAATAATCCTGGAGTGACCACCAGGGAACATATTGTGAAAGCTGCTGATTTGATTCTGTATTCTGTCAATAAGCGACCTGCTGTGATCAGCAGCAACACAATGAGATAATCAGACCCGCTGCCTCGGTCACAACTTGGTGAAACATTGAAAATTCTCTGGTGAACCGGGACGAATATCTGTCAAGATTTACAACCTAAACTCCACTTCAGTCTGGTTTCATTTTGCTTTTATTTGTGCTGAATCGCAGGCTGTGGTAGACTATTCCTCATTTTGACCAACAAGGTCAAAAAATTTCCGTCATAATCCATTTTTACCCGTCAATTTTTACAATGGTAACATATTCAATATTTAGTTTTTTTTTAATTCAGTTTAATTAATATTCTATCCAAACAAGTTGAACAGAGAATCAACATCGTGGTATCACATATCAAGCTGTTGAATCCAGGTAATTATTATAATTACAGACAAAAATCACTGATTGTGGCCCCAGGAACTACATACAAACAGTTCAATTAAACGATAGCACTCAAAACTTCCTTGGTTCGCACGGACCTGTGAACCGCAGAGGTTACTGTCATGAAGTTTTGGACTTTTGCCTGGGACTGATCATCACTTAGGCTACTGATTACTTCTCTTGGGGGGGTTTGATGATGTTCTGGAGGCTGAATCACAAGTGCCACTTCAGTCAAAGGTTTGAAATCAGGGAACATTTCTGCAAATGAAGTGATCAGCAGTCAGAAAGACTCTCTGAAAAAGCTGTTTCCTGACCTGCAAGCTATTGCTTCAGCAGGAGGAAATCCCAGATCATCCGCCGCCTTGGCACAGGTGTTTGGCACGACACCGGGCTCTTCGGAGCGCTCCAAAGTCTCTGTAACTGTGAATACTGACCTCTCAAAATGACAGGCAGCCTTCAGATTTATTTGTCACCATTCTAAAAGAACACCTGTCAAAAACTGAAAATAGGGGAGATCATAATAATTCAACAAATAAAGACAAATTGTTTTGCATTTGTAATTTGTATTGTTTTTGTCGTACTTTTATTGGAAAATGCTATATTATTAAACATATATCTGTGTGTTCAAAGATTTCTGGGGGGGACAACTTCATGGAAGGGCGGGACATGTCCCCTCCGTCCCCCCCGGGATCGCCACCTATGATCATACGGAACTGTTTTTTTTTTTTTTATTGCACTATGGAGGAATTCCAGAGTGGTTTACTCAATGTTAATTCCTTAAAATCACAAATTAAAGGTGGTGGTGAACAGAACCTTCAGTTAGAAAGATTAATGCACACAGAACACCATTCAACCCTCCGTTTTATTGTCTCTCTCTCTTGCTTTTATGAGGTGTCCAGGGGATGTGTTTGACAATCAGAGCTCTTGTCTACATCCCATCAACATCTGCTGAGTGAGCAGCAGCAATCTCCCGTGGCATGGAAATTCAGGGGGAAGTTCAGAAAAACAGAAACTGCGAAGACACAAACATTTCTGGCAATGTTTATGTAAATGCTCTGTAAATAATGCATGGTTCCATTCGAACTGTGTGCAGCGTCTATACAAGCCTGCAGGCTGACAGAACCTCACCCTTCCTGCACAAGCATCATGGTTTAAGAAACAGAAATCTAAATGATCGCCTGAAGGAGAGTTGAAAGCTTTAGAGCGTAAACTTTAGTCAGAAGTGGGTAGAGTAGCCAGAAATTGTACTCAAGTAAGAGCAGTACTACTTCAACATGTTTTTACTCAAGAAAAAGTAGGAAGTAGCCAGCTAAGAAATTACTCAAGTTAGAGTAAAAAAAAGTATTTGGTAAAAAGGCCAATTAAGTACAGAGTACCTGATCAGAACATTTCATTTAATATTTATAAATGATGTAATCAGACAGACAAAAACATAAAGTTATGTGCTAAGTTTGGTATTTTAAAGGCTAAAATGAAAAAAAAAAAACAGAAATAATTACACATTACAAAAATAGCAAACTAAGGCAGAAGAAGCACTTTTCCAAATAAATTGTTTTCAATATAAAAGTTTATTAAGCTGAGACAGCAGGCATGGGAGGTTCTAGAGAGGGGCCAGTGGGGGCCAGTGCCCCCTGTAGACCTGGTCCTGGACCCTCTACTGAAGAGATAATACTAGATCAGTTTCTTATAGTGACAGGCCACGTAGGCCACTTAGCTCCGTGTGCTGGTTCTGACCCAGCAGAGGCCGGGGTAACTAATTGGAACCGTGGTCTAATTTTATTTTTTAAGCTTCATATCTTTGGTCTAACAATGAATCAAAAATAAAGGTGTTGCCCTTTTAGCTTCAGCTGTATTGAGATACAACCAGCAGCTCCTTTCCTTCTTTTGTTCTGTGCCCCCAAGAAAAAATAAAAAATAAAAATAAAAATAAAAACGTTGGCCCCACTTTGCCCCCCTGGTAAATTTGGTCTAGAGGCACCACAGCAACAAGGAGTCCTTCAGAAATGTATTCTCAATGCTGCAATGGACAGTTGCCTTTGGTGGTTTTAGAAACTGCTGAGTGATATTTTGTTACATTTGATAACAGATTTCAACAAATTTACAACCTGGTAAAGATATTATCAGATCATTTTTGTCATGTTTTGATACTTAAAATTGCAGTATTAAAAGACAGATAGATAAAAGATGGAATACTGCAGTGTTTGATTTTTGTTTTCATTCTATGTTCTGTGCCCCCGTGAAAATACAATATGAATGACGTTGGCTTTAGGCGCATCCTGCCACAGTGAGACTTCGTGCCTTGCAGTTTGATCCAACTGAAATCTAGGGCCGTTCAGTGTGACACACCTCTAGAGCTCAGTGGAGCTCTCAGTGTGGCATGAAGCAGTCCTTTGAGACGGCCTGAAAACACACAGTGTGAACCGGCCTTAAAGTAACCTTGGCTGGCATTGGCAGAGGTCAAACGTTTCCTGTAGGTCTTCACCAGGTTTCCACATACTGTAGCTGGTATTTTGGTCCATTCTTCCATGCAGATCTTCTCTAGAGCTGAGATGTTTTGGGGCTGTTGCTAGGCAACACACACTTTGAACTCCCTCCACAGATTCTCTATCGGATTGAGGTCTGGAGACTGGCTAGCCCACTCCAGAACCTTGAAATGCTTTTTATGTAGCCACTCCTTCGTTGCCCAGGCGATGTGTTTGGAATCATTGTCATGCTGGAAGATCCAATGTTACATCTTCAACGCTCTCTCTGATGAAAGGTTTTTGCCCAAAATTTCACAATACATGGCCCCATTCATCTTTCCTGTAATACGAATAAGTTGTCCTGTTCCCTTTTCAGAAAAGCAACCCCAAAGCATAATGTTTCCATCCCCATGTTTCACAGTGGGTAGGGTGTTCTTGGGATGTAACTCAGCATTCTTCCCCCTCCAAAAATGGTGAGTGGCGTTTATACCAAAGAGTTCTATTTTGGTCTCATCTGACTACCTGACATTCTCCCAATCATCCAGATGGTCTCTGGCAAACTTTAGACGGGGCTGGACATGTGCTGGCTTAAGCAGGGGGACTGCAGGATTTTAATCCATGACAACGTTGTGTGTTATTAAAAGTAACCTTTGTTACTGTGGTCCCAGCTCTCTTCAGGTCATTGACCACTTCCCCCTGTGTAGTTCTGGGCGGTTTTCTCACCATTCTCTAGATCATGTGTACCCCACGAGGTGAGTGTCAAGAAACTTGAGGACTAATTAGTGGGAAGCAGTTGCAGGTGAGAAGGAGCAGGCTCTGAAAGCCGAATTCCCGAAGACTGCACCCCTACGCTGAGTCTTCCTCCGGGTCTTCGACGACACTTCTCCCCAGACTGTCCATTCCTCCAATAAACTTTTAAACTCTGATCTGTAGCGTGGTCCTTGCTAGTGAAACAAGGAAACAAAGGTAGAGAATGTCTGGATAGGAAGTGAAAATATGAAAAGGAAGACAAAGCCAAAATTAGAAACAATAAGAACCTAAAGTATACATTAACAAAAGCTAACACCAAGAAACAAACTAAAATTTTAAGAAACTGAATAAGAAAATGAAATAACTGAAACACAAACACCTAAAGAACCTAACAATGAGATCTTGCATAGAGCCCCAGGTCGAGGGAGAGTGTCAGTGATCTTGTATTTATTCCATTTTCTAATAATTGCTCCAACAGTTGATCTCTTCTCACCAAGCTGCTTGCCTATTGAAGATTGGCTCATCCCAGTCTTGTGCAGGTGTACAATCTTGTTCCTGGTGTCCTTAAATACCTCTCTGGTCTTGGCCATGATGGAGGTTGGAGTCTGACTGTTTGAAGGTGTTGACAGGTGTCTTTTATACAGATAAAGAGTTCAAACAGGTGCCATTAATACAGGTAACGAGTGGAGGGTAGAAGAGAAATAACAGGTCTGTGAGGGCCAGAATTATTGCTGGATTGTAGGTGCTGAATACTTATTTTCTGCACCATTATACAAATACATTTGCAAAACAAAATCATACAATGTGATTTTCTGCACAACATCAAGCCAGGGATATTATTATTAATCATAATGATATTACCATGCATTGACATTTGTGATTCTAATATGAAAAAAAATGAGAAAAAGAAAATACTCAGAATATTTTCAAGGATTCCAATAATTTTGTTCAGTTTAGTATCGCATGTCTTTATGTTTATCAGAACATTAACTTTATTTAAATGTTATGTGCAGATGATTGCCAGGGGTTAGTTAAAGTAGAATTACAGAGAAATATGTAAAATAAATGGAATAAAAACATAGATAATAAATATTTGTGCAGGACAGAACTAATGGATTAATACCTTAAAATCAGAGCACGTTTTAAAAAAAAATTTCCCAGCTTTAAGGTTCTGTGAATAGATAAGGTCCTCAGATAAACCTCAACTTTCTTTGTAAGAATACAAAACTAACAGCTGGGATTTAGATTTGTGAATGTTGTTCAGAATAAAAAGAGGTTGATCACAAAAAAAACGAGTTTCATATTTTCTTTCATGCATTCTGCACCCAAACAGGACATCTTTAAATTAAAGTGAGAAGGAAGACAGCTTTTTTTGTGTCTGATAAACTAAGGTTCTTCCATAGCCCTTGGGTGAACTCACACTTCCAGAGTGTTCTGATGACCACGTCATAATTAAACCGTAGATGTGAAAAAACGAGTGTGGGCGACTTTTTTTAAAGGACTTTTTCAGTAAACAAAGCTTAGAACTGTATTTAAAAACCACAAAAAGCTTGGAGAAGTATTTTGTAAATGCAGCTACTACTTTATTACATTTTGTAATAAATGACTTGCTAAACACTGCAAAATCCCTTGTCGGCTTGACTCTGTCTCCCTCTAGTGGAGATAGAGGAGACGACGTGCTTACTGTTACTTGTTTATCTTTCCATGGTAGCTTTAACCTAATTGACGCATGTTTCATCATGATATAGTTATGTCACCATCTCTGAAGGCATCCAGGTTGTCACTGGTTTATAATTATTTCATATTAGGGGATGACAAATCTTAAACAGATTTAGATTGTGTCATCTGGTTTTGCTCTGACTTTATTTACTTTTTATGTGGATTATCAAGAATTCTTCATGGACCTGAGGGACATTAAAGCCCAGATTTAAAAACTGGTCTTTTGTCCGAACTCAGATCCAACTACAGCTAATCAGTGGTTGGTCCATTAGCTGTCTTATGGCAGGGAATCCCCAAAAAGCACATCAGCGGGAGATATTACACAGAAATAATTGTTCACCCAGTCACAGTCAGTTGAAGCTTCTTCTCATGTGGTTTGTGTGCACAACGTCGAAATATTTTTCCCCTTTTGTACAACAGTAACTTGCGATATTTCCAAATCATGGTAAACCCTGCTGTCCTATTCGCATCTATTCAGGAACATATTTTTCTGTCAATAGGCGTTTGGGTGGGTCTCTTTGGTTGCATGCTTTGTGAAACTAGAGGAAATTGGCTTTTCTTCACCATCCTCTCATGGCTGTGGTTATCCCTGCTGCTAGTGCTCCTTTTTTTACCACACTTTTTCCTTAAGCCTAACTTTCCATAAATGCTGTCAACTGTTAGCCTCTACAGCTTTGACCCTTTGCGCCTTGAAGTGTCAAATACTGTCAGGTCAGCAGTCTTCTCCATGATTATTCAGGTCATCACATGACCACATCTTATTTCCGTCTCAAAATGAATTTTTATCAGTTCCCATCTTTGGGAGTATCTAGGTTTTCACAAACAAAAAAGACCTGAAATATATTAAACTGCTCATACTGAGCCCGGTTCTGATAATAGAGATTTTTTTCCGTTAACAGGATGGTGTTCCTTTCCACTGTCACCAGACTAGCCACATGCTTGCTCGAGATCAGAGATTGCCGAAACCATTAACAACTCGATGCAATCAGCTGTCCATTGTTGGTGCCTGCTTGCTTTGGGGATGGATTTCTGCAAAGTCGAAGACTCGATGCAACTGGTTGGGCTCCTTTACAAAGAAAACCTTTTTTTTCCCATAATCCCAACTGGCATTATTACTTGGTCTGAAAGTGGAGTATATTGTAATGGAAACGTTAGTCAATACGATTGCCTTGCTTTGACTATTTCTGTTCAAAAGTTGGATGTGTTTGTCTTGTGAAGAATATTGAGATGACATTTGTTGTGACTTGGTGCTATGTGACTCAAAAGAATTAAATGACTCTATATGAGTTTCACCTTTGAATAGATTTACTGAAAAAAAAGAAAAAAAGAAATCCATGTGGGGATTTTATTCTTATTCACCGATATGTTTTGAAGTAAACCCGCTTTCCCCGGCTCGTTTTTAGCCTTTAATATTTGAACAGCATGGAAAAAGACATCTACAATGTTATCAAATTTACTTATCAAATATTTCCAACATTTCAGGCCTTTTCTTACTGTTGAGTCAGCAAAGGCTTATATGCATGCTATAATATTTACCCACATAACTTGCTGTTACACAACCTGGTCATACAACAGAAAGCACTTTCAACAACCCATCAAGTCTCTCTTCAAGAACACACTGGAAATTCTAGACAGAAATCCTATACAAGGTCATTATTGTAGAATGTTAAGTAAGTATTATGTTGTAGACCTCATACAGCTATCAGGGGTTTCAGGATGTCTGCCTTGTTATTATTCTTCTTATTCTTATTTTAAGTTTTGAATTGGCTTGCACCTACAACATTAAGGGATTTTAAAAAGCTAACAACACAGAGTAAACACTAGACCACTAACTAGAGGAGACTGATGAACCATGGTGCAGGACTAAAATGAGCCAAACTGTGGTATCTATTATATATAGAGTTACGCAGTCATTGAATACTTTACCAGTTAATGTTAGGTAAGAACTGTGATAATTACTCAAATAAAAAAAAATAAAAACTTAAAGTATATTTCCAGTTAAATGATAATTCAATATATCCACATGTAACCTAGCTCCCCATGTAATGAGTGATTGTAGAGGATTTTTAACTCATATGTGACTTCTGTTTATTGTTTTTTTGTTTTTCTGTGTAAGATGTCTGTTGTGTGACGATGTGTGATGTAAAGTATTTTTGGGGGGGGGGTTCGGTGGTACCTGCCTTTTAGGACAACGAATGAACTTTAGCTATTGTGCTCGTTCCGGCATATTTACATCGAAGCTTGTCGCTGTTTTGTTGACGAATGTGAGCTTTCCTAACTCAAATCAAATCACATACACACAACTGGCCACGAGGGGGCAGCAGAGGTGTGTGTTTTTGAGGTCGTCCATGGAAGGTTGAGACTGAGAGACAGTAGTATAGATCTGTAACTCGCGCCCCTGAGGAAACCTGAGAACATGTTGGTTTAGATCGAAAATAATCTCTTAGGAGTTGAGTTTGCTTTCCCTAATTCCTACGAAAATTCTAGGAAAGTGACTAAATCACTCAGCGACTCAAACTCAAATATGTGTGTTTGTATTTAAAAGGGCAAACAGAAACGGCTCCTGTTGCGTTCTTCTCCGATTTAGATCCCTCCTCTATTCTCATCTCATGTAGATATTAACATACGACATACGGTACGACGTGCGTGTTGTCACGTCCCAGGCTGTCGTGTGCCTCCCGGTGGCTTAATGGGCGCATTGCACCTATTGAGTCGTCTTGAAACCAGCGAGAGCAGACTTTATATATCTTTGTATATATTATATATACAGTGAATGGAGCAGACTCTGGGTGTTGGTCAGACACACTCAGCTGCATTCGTGGTAAATGTTGGAAGAGACAGTTGTTTACCACACACGGTGATGACTGATTTCATCATACTGTTGTATCTTATCGGTGATGAGTAGGAGGTGTATGAGATGAGATGTGTGTGGTTGTTGTTTTTTTTCTTCCCAGAATGATCTTAAAAGAACATATTTGTGTTTTTTCCATATTCCATATTCCATAACAACATATTTGTGCTCTTGAAGCCCCATGAAGGGCCCAACTGTGCAAGCTTCCTGTAATTCGGTTGCACTGTGTTCACACGTTGTGCATTAAGACTGGTTTAAAGAAACAAAACAACACAAACGGTGGAATCGATGGAATGGATTTGGCACCACAGGCTTTAACAAAGTGCGAGGGGAAAGGGGGGGGGGTTCTTGGCTTCCCAGGAAGAGTACCCCGCCTGTCTGGTGTAGTCTGCCTGTATGAGCTGCTGTCAGACACAATAGCTGCTTGTAGGTTGCATCATCACTTAATTGTGACCCCAGAGATACCCTTTTCTGGCAGGCGGAGGCAACCACATGTGTGTGTGTGAAAGCAAAAACCCGCTGCCCATTCTGTTGCTGAGTCTACCGCTGCTGCAATCACCTGCAATCCTTTCAATGCCTCGCTGCTCCATCCGGTTGCCTGGAGACGGGGGTCGCCTGGGCCACCCAGCTTATGATGCTGGGAGCACAGATGAGGAGGACGATGCAAAGGAGGGTGGGTTTGAGAATAGGAGGTGAAGAGAGGGTGAACGTACGGGGGGAGAAGTTGTTGTCCTCCTCTGGTCAATGTGGGGTCAAGGGTGAAATCACCTACAACAGCAGACTGGGTGTGCTGGATTTACACTGAATCTCATCTGATGTACAGTAGCTCGCAGAAGTATTCATGTCCATTTTTGCATGGCTTCTTTTAAGATAGATTTTTATTTTTATCTATATTTTTTTGGTTCATTTTAAATCATGTTTTTTATTCCTGTACTTTTGCTTTTTCTGCACCCTGCTGTAATGCTTTTGATGTTTTATGTAAAGCACTTTGAATCGTCTTGTAACATGAATTGTGCTATACAAATAAACTTGCCTTGCCATTAAACTTTTTTAAGGGCCTTGCTGGAACACAGTGTTTTTCATTGGGATTTGATGTAATCGACCAACGCTAGCTAGAGCATTTTTGTAAAATGGCAGATAAATAATGCATTGTTATCACTCTTTATCTAGTAAATAGAAATCTAAGAGGAGCGGCGTGCTCTGTACTCTTTTACCCCCTTGTCAGGTTTGAAATGTGTGGGGGGACGCAGCAAACATGAAAAAGATGGCGTTCTTGTTAGATGAGATAAAAAAAAAAAAAACTGAACCCTGAATTATAAAACAAGGTGGTGGCTGCGTCACCCTGTGGTAATGCGTTTCATCAGCAGGGTCAAGTAGGCTGGTCCGAGGTTATCAGGAAGATAGACGGAGGGAAACAGGGCCGATTTTAGAGGTGGGAAAATACCCGAGACCATGAGGTTTCACATTCCATCCGAACAACAACCCGAAAACAGACATGGATCATGTGCTAGAATGTCCTAGTCAAAGACCAGACTTGGATGTTCTCCATCCAGTCTGATTGAGCTGTCCTTGCCAGAATGAAGGGGCAAACATTGCAGATCAGAGCATATTCACGTGTTAGGAGAGCCCAGAAACTTAAAATGATTGGAGTCACTTTCCAGATCAATCACTGTTTGTTTTTGTTTTTTTCAAATAGAAATCATATTTCTACACGCTAAATATTTACCCGTAGATGAAGCAGAGCAATAGAAAATCGAACAGACCCAACAGTCGTGAGATGCTTGCTGATGGTTCTGTTTAACCGAAACGTTAATTATATTCAAAAGCAGTTTTTATATCCTTATAAACTCAACATTTTCCGCTAGGGTGACAGATAAGTCCAATGGGGACGATTGTTTTAAAATGATCATTTTATATATTTCTAGAGCTGGTCAGAGTTTCAAGCTCCACAATTTGAAGAAAAAAACAAACAAACACTCAAAGCGGTGTTTGAATTATTTACTTACTGCTTTCTGCAAAAAGACAAAAACATTGACGGTGAGCAGAATCTTTTCCTGTTTCCACTTGGTGACGCTGAGGATGACAGCTGATTGCTCTCCTTTGAAGCTCAATGTTGGGGGGGGTTGGATGGGGGGGGGGCTGCTGAGACATGCTGATTGATTTCATCCCTCAGGAACGTCATTTCATCATACTTGTGTTTTCGACTCTGGTCTGATGACAGCCTTACAGCAGTTAGTACGCACGGAGGCTCATCAGCCCCAGTGGGAAAATGAGAAGCTTCTGAATGTGTGTGTGTGTCTTTGTGTGTGCATGTGTGTGTGTGTCTTTGTGTGTGCGTGCGTGTGTGTGTGTGTGTGTGTGCGTGCGTGTGTGTGGAAGTGAGGGAAGGCGGGGTGAAAGGCAGAAACATGTGTTCAGAGGAAATTCATTTTTTAACCAGCAGGCATTGAAAGAGATCTTATCCCGTAATATGAGCAAAGACGTGATGAAATGGTTTAGTGGAAACTGGATCCATTTTTTAATAAGTCTGGTTGGTTCACTGATATATTCATCTGTTTCAGATGTTCAGGTTGGTTGAAATCCCTTCTCCATGCGAAGAAAAGCCAGACATTGGCTGATCCTGGTTTCACACAAGGAATAAGTCTTATGAAATACCTCCACCCTCTAAATATATGTATTGTGAAAGGCCCTGTTTGTCTGCAGGCAGGCTGGGGGTGATGGTGTTCACCCCCAGATTTAGTTTCAGACTATGACATGTTTCTCCGCGCATCTGCTCAACAAACACACCGTACCTCTGTGTCTTAAAGCAGCAGCTTTGAAAACTATAGCTTTTGCTTTGGCTGGATTTCCTCACCCAGTTGTTTTTCTTCCTGGGGTCAGAGCCAGCGTAGGCGCAGCGAAGATTAGCGTCCATTTGAGGATTTTTAACGGACAACTCGGTCGCCGGCGAAAATGCACCAGTAAATGGAGTTTCTTTCTTACGTGAAAAATGCACTCTGCTGTTTGGATCAGTTCAAAAAATACTTTGTTTATCCCAAAGGGAAATCAAATTGACTCATATAACCCATACATCTTCAAAGGGTTGCTGTGGATGGTGATGCTGTAGGCACCAAGGATCTCCAGTAGCAGTCAGTCTTGCAACATATCTGAAAAGGCTTCTGACTGAAGTCTTGTTGAAAAATAAGTTTCATGACTATCATAACACGCTAAAAGCTCAATATCTAGGCAGCAGAGACAATATTCCACAGCAACATGTCCTAGATGACGGCATCAGTAGTTCGCAAGAGCTGCTAATCCGCCTCATTTGCTTTTGCCGCTCCTCTTCAAATCTCCATCTGGCCGTACGGTCGGACTGGGGAGTAGGGAGATGATCGTTGCCCATTGTGATGGACGGAAGAGATGGTTTGAACTTCCTCCTTCTCGCTCTGCATTCGCAAAAAAAGAAAGAAAACTTTGTTGCCATGGTCACATATAACAACTGTCTAAAAACTTAAAAGAGCAAAGATAATTGAAAATACTCAGTAAAAAAACAAAATACTAAAAATACTGACAGTGTGAAGAACGCTGTCTTGGCAATTTAACAAGCTATAGGTGGTCATCAAGCGACTGGCTACCACTGCAGACAGCCTGACTAGTCAGTCAACTAATGTCGGCTTACTATTCCTACCTGCAAAAACCTCTAGAATTGTGCACCCGCTTTTGTAAAATGTGATGCATTCAGTGTGTATTCTACTTAAGTCTATGTATCAAAATCTAAAATCAATTTACTGATCAGAATGTGAAAAATCAGTGTGGGGTGACTGACGTCAGCGGATAGAGAAGTTTATTTTGCAATCGGAAGGGTTCGATTCCAATATCCCCGTCACAGGTCGATGTGCCTTCGGCAAGGCACTAAACTACAGGTTGCCTGTATAAAAGCGCGTGATTGGCTGAATGTGGCTGTAGTGTAAAGTGCTTGTTTGGGGGGGTTTAACTAGAAAAGCGGTACATAAATTGTTTCACATTTTTTAAATAAAGCTACATCATGGTAAACATGTTTACAAGTTTCCTGTAAACACCCTGGAAATTTTCACTCAAACTCCTTATATTCTCAGTCACATAGCGGTCCAGGTCTACTATACTTTTTTGATCTTTACATTAGATCCCCTTGCACACACACACAAAACTAAAAACGCAAGAAAACAAGAAAAAAAACAGTGTTGACAAATTTTATTGACTGAACAATGTAGCTACCATCAATTAGCCACCAACAAACTTGGAGCTACATGTTAGCATGAGAAGCTGAGTGGGTCACATTGATCATTGAAGTGTTCTGAATCATTTCAAAAACATTAACAGGCAGTGCCAAAACATAAACGGTCATAGAAAAATAAATAAATACAGGGCAAAAGCATAAATATCAAAGCATAAAATATGTCAATATTAATAGTACAACACAAATTGCACCGGAAGTCGGTGGTTTCCGTCGTGCTCACATATTTGTTTACAAAACACTTCGTGACGTAAAGCTCAGCTCTCTGATGACCTCTTCGTTCTCTAGCGAAAACATCGAGACTCAACCACTGGGGCTTCTTCACGCATAGAAAAACGAATACAAACTGTTCAAGCCAATGGTAAAAAAAACAAAGGACAAGCTCCACAGAGCATCAGTAAGTTACATTACTAGGTCAGTATATAAGGCATACAGAAAAAACACATTCCACACAATGCTGAGGTTAACATGACAAAGTGTCAGTCAGTGCAACAGTCACACAACGTACAAAAACCTCTTGAGGTACAAGGTTGTTCAACTCAACACCGAACATTTACAATGGCCTAACATCGAATTTCTAATTGGCCTAAAAATCATAATAATTTAAAAACAAATCACTGTTGCATTGCAACCAATCACAAATTGTCATCCACAAAAGAAATGAAACAGTCGGGGTTCAGGACCCCTTCGTCTGATTCAAGGCACTGTCCAGGTACGCCCGGATCCTCTCCCTGTGAGGCTGAGCCAAACAGTAGCCGATGGCCTTCTCCGTGTCCAGGATCCGCCTCCGGAAGCGATCGCGGTCTCTCGCCAGTTCCTCCCAGTGACCTTTACGGGACGCTTGGCGGGCGAAGGGCCAGGTGCGCATGACGTGGACTTGGACAAGAGGAGAGAACTGCACCTGAGGCCAAGAAAAGAGAGAGAACAATTTTACATTTTCACTTAGAGAACCTCAATAAAAATCCCTGAAGTCATACAAGCATAGTGTCAATGCAAGTCAAAGAGGCACCGTTCAGTTGGTTATAGGGCTGGGTGATAAATCGATTGTATCAACAAATCAAATTAGCTTGAAGATTTAACTTTTGGAAAACATAAAGAAAAATATGTATTTTCTTTTTTTATTTAATACACCAATACACTCTTTGGGCTTCCGTAGCTCAGAGTGATGTCGGCCTTCTTGGGGCCTACCATTTAGACGATGAATTCAGGTCCGGTCCCAGAAGGGATCATTGAAATAGAAGAAAGTTTTTAAAAATAATTTCTGTCATTTGTTAGCTTTATAAAGGAGAAAAATAAAAATCTAATCTCTAATCAGATTTGGTATGACAACCTCACATTTAGGCCACAACGCCCCGACCAAATGAGTTAGGAATAGGTATTGGTCAACTTTCCCTTGAATTTGCTCTTAATGATGATTGACAAGTTAAATAAATAATACAAATATATAAAAATTGTATTTATGCATGTATATATAAAGCTATTCAGTCATTAGAAGGGAATCATAATAATAATAATAAAAGAAAGAATAATAATAATAATCGGCATCAGAAGCAGATGATGGGCCCTGCCCAGCAAAAGCCTGATTGGTGCATCCCTGACATAAACGCAAACCTTTATTAATAAAAATAATTAAGAGTAAATACTGTTGAATTTTTTTAGCGATTACACATGTTTTTGCAACACTGCTGTAACTCTCTTTAGCCAAAGCATCAGTCAAATTCTCCTGACTCGCTTGAGTCACATGACCGGCTTTAGCCATGACGACCGGCAGCGTTGCTACGATAATAAACAACAAGTCATCCTAAGCCCCAGCAGTGGAGGATGTCACTGAACCAGGAAGTAACTCTTATCTCTGACTTTCAGTCACTCCCAAGGGGGTTAGGAGGGTTCAGCAGTGGACGCTCCCTTCGTCCAGTTAAACCTGTGATCACATGCTTTTTGTCACGTAGTAAAACCTGCTGGGGGACAATAAAGAGTACTTCTATTCTTAATTCTAGCTACAATAATAATAAAGTCTAAGAACCTTTTTTTGCCTGGTGCTGGCCTGGTTTACCTTCTTCCCCTCAGAAGGTAACTGAGATGTTTGCTCAGGTCTCCTCCATGGCACCAGTCTTTTGTCTGGATGGCGGTGCTGCTTTAACTTCCGGTCTGGAAGAACAGGCTTGGCGGCCCTGCATTTTTTGGATGCCTTCGTCTGCTTCTTGGTCGTTGCGGGTGGATTTGGATCGTCTGGTTTGAGGGACGTCGAGGAGCTCTGGAGGCAAGCCTGGAAGTTCAGAGGATGGTAGGGATCGTCCTTTTGGGCGAGAGAGTCCCAGATTAGGTCTTCGTCGTCCTCAGATGGATGGGAGCTGCTCCACTTCTCCGTGTCCACGTCAGGCTTGGGGGAAGGTGCGGGGAGTGAGGCCTGTTTACATACAGATGTGGATTTGGTTTTGAAAGCGGGGCTACTGGTTGTGCCGGCGGTGAAGTACATGGGGTTGTATGGGTCTTCCGGGCTGCTGAAGAACTCCCAGAGCTTGTCGCTTTCCTCCTTGTCGATGTCTGGACTCGAACTCTCGGAGCCAGCCCAGCTGCTCCAGCTGCTCTCGCTGTCAGAGCGACACACCCACATACTCAGCTGTGGCGGCGGCCCCAGCGCCTCCTCACTAGCCTTCAGGTCAGAGTCACCGCTGGTATTGACGTCACATTTACCTTTCCCTATGTCCGAGTTGGTTGAAATGCAGGCGGAGAAAAAGAAGGGGTTGTACGGATCACTGGATCTGGACAAAGACTCCCAGAGCTCCTTACCGTCCTCGCTCTCGAACTCCACTACGTTCTGCTCTTCCTCGCTGCTCCACTGAGAGCTTCGGTCTTCCTCCGAAGCCTCCTGTTTGAAGACTCTCTCTTTGGGTTTGAATACTTTATCGCAACTTCTGAGGCAGGCATCGCTCGAGCTGCAGTTGTCGCTGCTGGACACGAAGATGTTCCAGTCGCCGGGAAAACCCATTTTCCAGGTAGACTGGTGCCCGAGCCGGATGCCTTCCTCCTTGCCCCCCGCCCTGGACACGAAGTCGTCCACGAGCCCGCAGCACAGGTCGTCGGCGCGCAGGCTGGAGAGCAGGGCCTCAGCCGTGGCCTTCCCAGCAAAGGGGTCGCAGACGTCGGCGCAGAAGGTCGAGAGGGGGCTGGAGCCGCCGACCATGACTCCACTGTCGCCGTCAAACAAGGAGGAGAGCAGGAAGGATTCGGGAGCGTTGGAGGCCGTGCCCATATGCTGGATGTGCTCTCCCGTTTCGTCTGTAATTCGGACGTGGACCTCAAACCTGAACATCTGAAAGACTGTAGAGAGGAGAAAATATCTGAGCACACCCGAGTAAATCCAGGATCGAAAAGCATGTTATGTGGAAGTTATCCCATTTCTTAGTAACATTGACATTAGTTATTTACAATCATGATTACACTGCTAATATTACTATTGGGATGGCCAAGTCACTTTCTAAATCCAAGGATCTGATGTCTTTTTGAACGTATGGTTCATACATTGGTGGGGATTTCTTGCTTTTTTCCCAAAAAAACCAACACGATTTTTATTAAGGAAAACGGAATGAACATAGTAAGATATTTCACCCAAAATACACATTACTCAACGCTGACATTTTTTAAAATATATTCAAGAATACAGAGTTTATAAGAGCATCTGAATTGTGCTTCAGGATTAACGTCAATGATGTTATTTGAATATAAATTTGAAATAAAAATGGAATTTAAAGTTAGCATCTACCTCCAAATGATCAGAAAAATTTAGTCGGTCGTGTTCAATGTTTCTAGCAGTTTTTTTTGTTGCTTGATTCACAATTTTTTTTAAAGAAACAGCTAATTTACGGTTAACTCCGGTGTTAAAATATTGAATTCGCTACACATTTGGGAAATTTACCAAATTAAGCAAAAATATTAAAAAAAAAACATGTATAGTACTAATCAGTCCACCTTGTTCTCACCTGAAATGAAAGTGTAATAGATGACCTGAACCAACAACCGAAGCTGTTCCCACAACACGGTGAGCAGCTGTTTCGTCCAGGGAAGAAGCGCCATTCCTCCGCTGCCGAACCTCTCCATAGCCGTCCGCTCGGAGCCGCTCTCGTCTGTAGTAGCCATTTTCCCCCCCACGCTTCTTTCTTCTCGGATTACGACCATCGTCACTAAAGATATCCTCACGTATTCTGGTATTCCTCGTCCAAAACCAACTGATTCCGCGTAAGTTTCGGATATGCGCTCGAGTGTTGTCGCTTCATTCTCTGGCTGGTTTTTGCCATTTTCCGCTTTGTCTCGTCAAATTCGCTCAAACAGGTACGCCATGGTTCTCTGTTGCTTTCGTCTTCGCTGTAGTAGAAGGGATTATCTTCTTGTTGCAACACCAGCATATAAATACGTATGACGACGTCACCACCAACAGAGGATTGGACAGCGGGGCTGTCAATCATTCTCAAAGAATGACCCGCCTTAAGTCACGTTTGACCTATGCGTATGACGCATAGAAAGTGCCCGTAATTTCCTCCGTAACCTGGAAAGTCCTCAGACGGGCCCCAGTTATTTATTTAGACTACAAACATGACGTAAAGTAATAGAAAGACCTTCACATCACCAAAAGAAAATTTTCATCACTAGATTCAGTTTCATTTCAGCAACAGTGTTGTAAACAGAAAAGAGCACCAGACTAACAAACTTGATTGGTTTGGTGGGTTTAAGGGGGAAATTTAAGCAACATTAAAAACAACCACACAACTGAATTGAAATTGTTTTATTAATTCAAAAAAAAGGGTTGAGTTTATGCCACCAGAGCAGAAGCTGTAGAGGACTCACTGTAAAGAAAGAAAGAAAATACAATTAAAGATTCACACCACTTAAAAACCTGTTTTCACACATTAACAGCTTGACTTGCATAAATATAGTGTTAGATGCAATAACATTACATATTATGCAACACTGTTAGTTTAGTTCAAGAGTCAGCAACCTTTTCAAGCCAAAGAGCCATTTTGCCTTCGGAGTTAAAAACAAACAAACAAGGGTCTAAACCTGCGAAACCTATCTGACCCATGGAGGTAACAAACAACAGTTTCGATATATCCCAGCAATGGGTAACATGCATTTAGAAATTGTTATTTAGAAATTGTTACTCTATTAGTCTTTCCAGCTACAAAAAGTTTCGTAAGTTCTGTTTCAAACACAAAATAGCATTCCGGTAAAATAAAATAGCAAAAATTTTACCATGGTTAAAGGGGCTATATGCAATTTTCTGAAATTTAAACTCGCGACTGACACCATGTGGCCAAAAAAACGGAACTGCTCTCGCAGCGTGTGCTCCTACGCCGGTCACTCTCAAATCTTCAATCTTTAACTTTACTTTTTTAACTTTTTTAGTCTTATGTGGAGTTACTGTTTGTGTCAAAGTTGTCCTTGGTCTCTTCTGTGTATTCGCACAATCCATTGAACTGCTTGCGAGTGCTGACTAGCGGCGGTGGCAGAGTGATCTGAAACATTTAACATGAACGCGCTTGACGTCACATCCGCAGACAGCGCGGGAAAATCCGACCCGACAGAAAATAGAAAAAATGGATACAGGCTTATAGGTGCACCCACTGTGAGCTGACAAGGTGTCAGTATGCTCATCAGGAGATGTTTGAGTCATAAATGGTCAAATAAAAAGGCTTTTGGGAAAAGGTTGCATATAACCTCTTTAAATTAGGCAGCACAACTTTGCTTTGCTTTTTTAATACTGAACTCAACTGTCACAGCACTCTATTAACACTCCAACCTGTTTTATACTTTAGCACATCCAGTTTTATTACTAGATAAAGTTGGTCCACTGGAACGAAGAAGGTGAAAACAGCCACCAACTACCAGCCATTCTTTTAATTTTACTGTCATCGTTAATGGGTCCATTCAAATCCAAAAAAATAAATAAATAAATTCCAATCATTGCTTTTTTTTTTGAGAATATCGATAAAATAGCGTACAATAAAATATTGCGATATATCTGTGTATTGATATTTTCTTACATCCCACGAATTAATGTTTAATATATGCAGGACAACTCATGTGTGAAAACAAAACTCATTTTAGTGTTTAGTTGAAAAAAAAAAGGTCCTCGTCATATTGATGGAAAATAAAGAAAATATAGGTAGCTAATAAAAAAGGCTACATCAAACCAAATGTAGCCTTAGTGCAGTGCTTCTCAAATGGTGACCAGGCGGGCGTGAGAGCCAGGAGGACATGTTTTTATTCGTGCTGCAATGATGATCAAAGTGCATGAATCACTAGGTGGCTAATTGAGAACCACTGCCTTCACGCCACAGGTTGCAGACCCTTGGACTAGTTCCTAAAATATAAGGACCACTAATATTTACATGTGTGAAGGGGACTGGCAGAGACAGCACCAAATAGCCACTCTGCTAATTTACCTCCAACTTTCTCTAGCACAACAGAAATATCACAACTCTTAACAGTGAAGAGCAGGACAATGAATTGTGCATTACCTAAATGTATATATCTAATGCAGTGCAACAGAGTAAGATTTTTTCTTAACAGACAGGAGGCTTAAAATGTTACATCAAGTCAACCTTCCCAAGCATTCTCACATTTAGAGTAATTTCTCAGGCCCACGTCAGAGTAATGAGTGTTTCAGTAAAGAAGCAATACATACTACTTCCAGTTGGGGGCCAGTACTCTCTTGGTCTTGTAGTAACGGGCCAGCCTGTGGATCCTGCTCTCAATGAGAATCAGGCGGAACTTGGCATCCTTGTCCTGCAAGAATCAGTTAACGTGAAATATCAGAAACCTCCAATCATGTCCACATTAATAGGCCAGAACAAGTTCATTGTGTGAATTTACAAAAATGCTTCCATTTATAGAGGTTTCATTAAGAATTTTTTTTTTACATTCTACATATTTTCCTTTTATATCCTGACGTTCCTTCAGTGGCAAATTATGAAATCAAAGTATGTTTTTAGCTACTGAGGTATCATTCATATATAGTTCATGGTACGCTGGCTCTTCAAAGCACCAAAGAGAAACAGTTAAGCTTTACAAATTAAAATCACATCGATAGAGCTATTAAAACTAAGTTCATATTGCTTAATATCTGAGGTTTTACCTTTCTATTTCTCTCCAAGTGCTTCCTGACCGCCACAGCCTTCTTGATGAGGTGGTAGAGATCCTCAGGCAGGTCAGGGGCAAGACCCTTGGACTTGAGGATCCTCAGGATCTTGTTGCCGGTGACAAAACGCACCTGGGCAACACCATGGGAATCCCTCAGAATCACACCTGAGCAGGGAAACGAAGCAGAAAAATTAATCCAAGGAATTCAGAACAATAAGTCAAAGGGAAACGTATGTAAACAATGAATGACATCTCCAAACTAACTAGAATTTCTGTATTTTAAGCAAACATTAAGTATAATCTGCACAAAAAACCTTTAAAGACTAATACTAATGTTTAGCAACATTCAGCTCAACAACATACTGTAGTGAAAACAGCTTTAACTATGGGTCTGGTTTGGTTTTTTTGCTTCACCAATTTGTACCCCCACATCTTGCCCCATGTCACCATTTAGTCCAGATCTTCTATTTCATACCAATAAACATTTTTGTCCAAGTACTTGAAGCATCAGTTTCCCTCTGTAGTAAAATATTTTGATTAGATACAAAAGGTAAATCGTAACATGCTCAGATATCTGTTCAAATTTACCTGAATATTTTCCTGAAACCTTTCATTGAGACACTTTCCCAATGATTTTCCTTCTGATCCCCCCTTTAGGCCAGTCCATACAAATTTGAGACTGAACTGAATTCTATGCAGCAACTTATCAAAATAAAATAATTAAAACATAATTCTGGGTTTGTGGCCAGAAAATGCATATCTAGACTTACAACATAACACATATTTTTTTCTTTTTATTGGTTAAATTAAAATCCATTTTAATTTGAAATCATTTAAATTCGGTATTAGCGCCTTTGCATAAATAATGCAAGTCCAAGTTTGGTAATGTAGGCCGTCTTGTTTTCAACGACACATGAATGCAGATGCAATTTAAGAATCTGTAAACATGCTTTTGTATATCTCCCTAATATCTGCATTAGAATAGTAGGATTGGTGAACAGAAACAGTTTTTAAAAACCAAATAATTTCGACCGTATGGTTGGTGTCAATTCACAGGTCCCTGGCTGCAAGTTGGTGGTTGTATTTAAAAGTCTATTGCCATGGCTAATCATAGCAATCGCTGTGATAGTGGCGACAGTACACAATACCATCGCTTGAGAAATTGCTGGTGATTGCCTCCCACAATAATGTGCAACTGGCACATGAAATTGGCTAGAATTTAAGCTTGCAACATGTATTTTGCTTCGCGTGTGGGACTCCAATGCAGTCAGTCCAATGATTGTCTCCAGCTTACAGGTTTGCGGCAGATCCGACAAAAAGCCTCATGATTGTTAACATGCAGAGGTCCGAGCTAGACACTTTTTGCATTTTGTGTCCACTGCGGATTATATTAACAGTTGCCCATTGAGTTTCTGCTGGAGTACTACATGTTTTAGTGATTAGAGGGGAGGAAACATTTCCCACCCCACGTGCTCCTCAAGGGTGGAGTTCTGGATAGGGGCTGTCACAAATGGTGGCTGAGAACCATAGCAACAAGTGGAGTGTAGCAATGTGAACTTAGCCGTAATGTTTTATTTATAAATACTAGGGCTGGGCGATATGGCCTAAAAATAAAATCTACGGTTTGTGTGATGCCAAATCCGATTTTTAATTGATTTTATTTTTTTCTCCCTTTCTATTCTTGAAAAGAAAGTTAAAGTGACAGAAAATATTTTTTTTAAACTTGCTTGTATGTTAATCATCCTTCCTGGGAGTTCCCCTGAATTCAAAGTCCAAATAAATGCACACTGTAAAACATGAAGGTAGACCTTGGGCAGGCTCACATCACTTTGAAATACTGAAAACCTTGGAGTGATTGGTGAATTTTTTTCTTGAATTTTCTCGATTTATCCAAAAATGAAATATTCATAAACAGAAAATTCGATAGACCGATAAAATCAATTTATCGCCCAGCCCTAATAAATACCAAATATAAATTCTTATGACTAATTGCTTAATTCTACAGAAAAAGAGCAAAATTTAAGATTAAAAACAATGCCTTTTTTCTGAACTGTAATGCTTTTAAGACCTTAAGTTTGACTCCACTGAATTCAATGCTTTTTTTAATGATTTGTGACCCTGCGGCTACCCTGCATTATAAACATTTAAAATCCTAACCACTCCCAACAGAGCATCACTGGCAAATGATTTGTTGCAACAAGATGTTGCTGTATTATATGTGATATTTATTTGGCATTATACCACACTAGATGTATTGATTGAGGGTCAGTTTTACATGTTTTTAGGAGTTAATGTCTGGATGGTAATATGAACAGACTGTTACTGTAAAAATTCAAGCTCGAACAAGTCAATTAGCTTTTACAAGGACCTCAACGAACAGATAATAAAACCTAAAACTCCAACATTTTATATTTTGATTTGCAGACCATAAATTAATTTTAATCAACACCCCAGTTAAGCTTGGCATCATTCCAATTTCATTCTGCAAAACAAATTCAACTTAGGCCTAAAGAAAGCAATTCATACATCTTTGAACGCAACCAAGGATGCCACATTTCTACATTCATTGTCATGTGTCATTCTGGAAGTCTGCATAAAAGGGGAGGTATTAAGGTGGCACAATATTAGAAAATCTTGCAATGTAGATAGCTGCAATATATGCCTACTTTCCTCTCATGTGCGCTTCATACACCCTGTGCTCTTTAGCATTTTGGTTAATGTTCTCTGTGTCCACTGTAAGCATGTATCGTCTCAAAACTCTGTTCAACTGGCTAAGTACGACATTAGCATGTAAAATGCAAATTCATAGCACATGGGAGTATCCTTTATGATACAAACGTTGCACAGATTGCTATTGGGATGGCAATGTTATGCAGCCCTAGTAGGTATATTACCACCAGTGAGATTGCAGCTTCCGTTATTTATTTTTTCATTAGGGGCAGGCCTTTTCACTATTTAAGCGTATTAATTGTGATGTGAAGCATGCACAATCGATGGTGAGTCGTGTTTGAAATCGATTATTGTTCATAAAAACCAAATGACAGGAACATAAAAGAATAAAATGATTCACACACACTTTGGTAATGTTATCACTCACCAATCTGAGAGGGAGTTAGACCCTTTTTAGCCAACTTGAAGATCTGCTCTTTTACATCATCAGATGTTAGCTTCAGCCACTACAAGAAGAACATCTGCGTTATTATTCAGTACAACGGTGAGGAATCAAGTAAAACCTAATGCGTACTTACGGTGGGAACACTGCGCCTGTAAGGCAGAGCTGACTGGGATAGGCCCTTTCTGAAAAGGGGGGAAAAAAACAAGTTACAACTAAACCAACAGTTTGGGGGAAACAGCGTAGTAGTTAATCTGTAGGAAAAAAACACGGTGTAAGCTACTGATGAACTCGTGATAGCAGAAGCAGCCAGCTAATGCTAGCTTCTAGCATCTGCTAACAATACGGACCATACAATTAAAAGAAAAACGTTCGCCTTAGTCACATGAAATGTGCTTAAATACTTTTGTTTAAAAAAAAAAACCTAATCTGGAATATCTTAATATAACGTAACGTTCCTCTGAAACCGCAAATGTGCCGAGCTGCTAAGGTAAGCTAGCAGGAAACGGGACGGGCAGTTGAAGGTCCGACTATGTGGCTTTTTTTTCTCGTTTTGCGACGAACTAAAGTCGAATCTTTGATCCACAGTCGACCTTTACACGTTTACCAACGTTGTTGTGAGACAAAACTCGACCTGGCACCGTTTAAATCTAACTTTCAACGTTCAAAAAGAGAGCTCACCCGGGAGCGTGCATGCGACCCATGATGGCGGTGGAGGAAGAGAGGCCGCACACGCGACACGAAAAACCCTTTTGCGCATGCGTCGGAAGTGGCGTAGGAGAGAGTTGGGAAGGGGGGTGGTGTCTGGTTTCCTGTAGACGCTCTAAATAATCAAATGCTTTTTATTGATAATTAACATTTAAGAAATGTATCTTCACTCAGGCCTGCTCTACACGGAGACAAAACGGGCATAGCTTCAAAAACAGAGTGTGTAAAAACGGCACCACAGTAATAAAAACGTCTGTCCTCACAAATTCACACAAACCGGCTTAAATTGCTGCAGTAAATATGCCGGGCCCACTGGTGGCGCTGTGACACTGCCAGAGAAACACAGAAGACATAAATTATCATGCACAGGCAACCGGGGTGTCAAACACGACAAATCTAGTTTCAAATGAGAGCTTTATTCAAAATCACATGGCGCCAGTGGTTCTACAGATCCATTATCTGCTGCTGGTGATAGAGGAAGGACGATAAATCGTCCTCTAGGATCCATAATAAGGTCAGTATTTGCTTGATTAGAACCGCAACACCATATGGCACCATGTTTGTTTACTTTATCATAGAGTTGCACACACCTTAAAGGCAGGGTATACGATTGTGGGAGCGCTCCGTGAGAGGGCGTTATTGAAAAATAAAAAGTCCCACCCCTTGCTTCAGGCTCTCCCACTAAGCCACGCCTCAATAACACAGGCACGCACAGCCAGCATGGTCTCGTTGGGTCTCCGCCACTTCACACTTCACTCCGCCATGTCAACCAAAGTCACGAAATATAACGTGATCTTACCTGTCCAGGAGAAAATCAGCAACCAACGCATCCGTTAGCAAGCCCTTAGCTTCCTTGAGTTGACGCCACCGTGTAAATGCATCAGCTCCGATGCAGATTCGGCTTTAAGCACGCTCTTCGTCAGCTTTCTTCTTTCTCGTTGCTATTTCCACAACAGCTTTGCGTTTTCGGTTCCTTTTAGCGCGAGCTCACTTCCTGTTTACAGGCTAGAACGAGCGTTGCGTGCACATGAAGGGGACGCGCAGAGGGGGAGGTGCTGGAACACGGAAGCTTTGCTTACAAGCCTCTTAACTCCTAACTTATAGGTTGCCACTGGTATATGAAGAGCATTTTTTGCAGTTTAAAAAAAAGTGTTTCAAAATGAAATGGTATACCCTGCCTTTAAATATAGGAATGGGGCAGAGACGTCATCCACTCAGAATAAATACCAGAGACTAGAGCTCATAACCACGGAGACAACTGAGCCACCATTGTGAGATTTCTCCTCTCTGGGACCCGGTTTTAAACGCAATCGTTTATGGTGTCCTGAAACGGCGGGTCCTTGTGGATGAGACACCTATTGGATGAAATATCTTCGCTGCTACACCTGGTTTCATCTCCGTGTGGACGGGGCCTTAAGCTTATGGAAAAACTAACAGGATTGTGTGAGCACTGTCAGATGGAAAAAAACATTTCACGCGTTCTTTTTAATTACCGTCTATATGATAAACAGAGATCTCAGTTGGTAGAAAGGTTAAGGAAAGAAAGTGTTTCTGATTTAAATATTAAGATTTTATTTTATAGCCGTAAAGTTTTTCTGACATTCCTTGTAGAAATATGACTTATTGGGTTTAATCTCTGATCCACACTCCGGAGCAGCTGGAACCTTTTAGTTGGTGGCCAACCACCGTAAAACCCCACAAAGAAGAAGATGTGTACCTCATTAATTAAAAACATATATTCTCTTGTTATAAGGGAAACACCCGATAGATTCTCGTTCTTCATCCGACTCCCCGTGCCCGACAAAGATGCACATTAACTACAATTGTTACCTAAATTAATGGGAAAAAAACGTTTGACTAAAAATAAAGCAATGTAACTGGCCATGAGAACTGCTCTACTTTCTTTTGAAAAATAAAAAAATTAACTAAATACCAACTTGATCATTGCCTTAATCATTTTCTCTGATACAGTTGGGCAAAACACCTCCTTAAAAAGTTGTGAATGTTCCCTAAACAGCATTCTGTCACAATGCAGCCACAGAATATTATGCACAATTTGGGGGATTTGTGTAGAACAATACAACGTGGCTCGTAATTGTAAAGTATATGGACAGAAATAAAGACATTTAAAAAACGTACAAGTTTAAATCTACATGTGGCATATGCTGGTATTCACCGCTCATCACTGCTAAGATTATGAGCTTTGCGCATGCATCAGCGTCAGTGACACCCGCCAAGACCGGCTCCAAACAAACACGGTTTTAACTAGTTTTAAATCTTTTTAAAGACTGGTTTTAACCGATTTTAACATTGCTAATTTTTTAATCATCGGATGCTTTTACTGGGGGTGTTTTAATCGGTGGGGAGTGCGTGGACTACTTCTTTCCCCCACCATGCCTCTACTTACCTGCTTCACCAAATCCAGGAGCATGAGCGAGACGTGGAAATCATCCTTGGCCGGATTCCCACTGCCGCTGCCAATAGTGCTCAGCTGGCTGACACTATTCCCTATCAGCCCTGTGAAGCTGTGGAGAGGGGATCCACTGCTGGGTTTCCAAACATACTCGGACTGCCAATTGCCCACATGACATCTGCTGCAGAGGAGGACCGCTGGTTTCAGCAGGGGGCTAAGCCAAAAGCCCCGATCATCTCCACCCCGGTCCCGCTGAATACCTGGTCCACGGTTGGGCCCGGTTGTGGTGGGGGTGCACGGAGCAGTCGCCACAGCTGTCTGCCAACCTGCCTGCCATTGACCCACCATTTCAGTGCCCTGGACGACCTTCCTCCTCTGACAGCCCCTGGCCCCTGTAGCTCCGCAGGCTTACAGCCCAATCTCTCCCAGCAGCCAGTGCAGCAGTCCGACTCCCTCAGCCCTCCATGTCGCAGCAAACCCCGGAACACAGCCAGAACTAGCTGATGAGTGCTCCACTTCAATGCAAACCCACTGAACGAGCCATCGGCGCCGATAACACATCGGTGCAGTCCTGGGGGTGCTTCTCTGCCCGACATACATCAAGTGCGACATGGTGAAAGATCCTCTGGCTAGAGTCAACAGTGCACAGAGCGGCCTCCCACCACACTCATCATTGGGGACTCCATCATCAAGAACTTAAGAATGAGAGAAGCCTCACTCTCTCTTTCCCTGGAGCCACTGTGATAGACATTGCAGTAAAGATCCAGGACCTCATTCTACTCTACACAGCTGGGAGTAAAGTTGTGATTCACTCCGGCACCAATGACATTCATAAGCAGCAGGGTCCTGAAGCGTGATTTTATCCACCTTTTTAATCTTTTAAAAAACTAATGTGTTCGTTTTTTTCTCTGGCACCACTCCCACCATTGACAGAGGAATTGGTCGTTTTAGCAGACTTTTTTATCTCTGAACACTTGGCCTTCCTCTGCCACTGTGACTCACAATATTGGTTTTATAGACATTTTAAACATTTTCTGAGGCAGGATACACCTGTTTGGGGCAGATGGGCTGCGTCTCAAAAGAAAGGGCACCTGCAAGACGAAAATGAACCTGGCATGACCACTGAAGTGGGTGCAGGTTTTCTTGAAGTATTTGGAACGATATCTCCTATTGCTTTACCTGCCCATTGTGATTGTATTGTCAATGATTTTAACAGTAGGCTTCAATCCGCTCTCGACCTGCATGCTCCACTAAAAGTAATAAGTTCACAGTTTAAAACCTTAAAAAAACAAAAGAGGATTTGCAGGCTGGTAGAGAGAAAATGGAGGAAAAATACGATAAACCATCAAATATACACAGAACTTCTCAAATCATACAATAATAAATGCATACTTTTCCAAAATCATCTCTGATCATAAAAATAATCCAAAAATTATTTTTTCCACCATTGACAAAAAATGTTTATCGTGCTACTAATGCATTTCAGAAAACCCCCTCAAACACTTTTTGTGATGAGTTTGCAGACCACTTCAGAGGGAAGGTAGACACCATCAGTTGTCATTTCATCTTGTCAAAGTAACATGGTTTTAGACAAATCTGAGCGGGTGTCTTTACCAGAGGAAAAGCTAGACAGTTTTGTTCTGGTAGAAGCTGAGATTCTCGATACATTTTTCTCCTCATTGAGGCCCACCACATGTCTTTTAAACCCAATTCCCACTTCTTTTTTTAAGCAATTTTATGGCTCTTTTAGAATTTAAATTTTAACCTTGATGAATTACTCCCTTCAGACGGGTTTTTTTCCTGTGAGGCCCCTGTTGAAGAAGAGCAATTTAGATTTAAATGATTTAGATTATTTTTAGATTTAAATTTAATTTAGATTTAAATGATTTAAAAAATCTTCGGGCGGTATCTAACTTACCGTTTTTAAGCAAAATTTTAGAAAAGCTTGTTTTAATTCAGCTTAATTATTTTATTAATATACACAATGTCCTGGAGAAATTTCAGTCTGGTTTTAGGCAAGGCAATTTTATTTGTATAGCACACTTTCAACAGCAGGGTAATTCAAGGTGCTTTACATGATTTGGTGATTAAAAAAAACAAAAAACAAAACAAAGAGACATGGAATATAACATTGGAAATTAAAAGTAAAACAAACACACATTACACAAGAAGCAAGAGAAAGATCAAAAAAGCAAGAGAGCATGACACATTTCATACATTTGACATCAATCATTTAATCGAAGGCAATTCTAAACAAATGGGTTTTTAGTCTCGATTTAAAGCAGTTCAGAGTGTCAGCAGCTCTACACTCGTCAGGAAGTCTGTTCCAGATAAGGGGAGCATAGAAACTGAAAGCTGCTTCTCCATGTTTAGTTCTGAGTCTAGGGATGTTTAGTAGGCTAGAGTTGGAGGACCTGAGTGGTCTTGGGGGTTGGTACCGTGACAACAGGTCTTCAACATATTTTGGTGCTAAGCCATGTAATGATTTATAAACTTGTAGGAGTATTTTGAAGTCTATTCTCTGAGCTACAGGGAGCCAGTGTAAGGACTTTAGAACTGGGGTGATGTGCTCTACTTTCCTGGTTCTAGTGAGGACGCGAGCGGCAGCGTTCTGGATCAGCTGCAGCTGTCTGATTGACTTTTTAGGCAGACCTGTGAAGATGCTGTTGCAGTAATCAATCCGACTAAAGATAAACGCATGGATGAGTTTTTCTAGGTCCTATTGCGACATCAGTCGTTTAATTCTAGAAATGTTCTTCAGGTGATAGAAGGCTGACCTTGTTATTGCCTTTATGTGACCCTGGAGGTTCAGGTCTGAGTCCATTACTACACCTAGGTTACGAACCTGATCAGTAGTTTCTAGCTGTATTAACTGAAGCTGTGTGCTGACTCTTGATCGTTCCTTCTTGGATCCAAAAATAATTACTTCAGTTTTGTTTCTATTCAGCTGGAGAAAGTTATGGCCCATCCATCCATTTATTTGGTCAATGCATTGATTTAGGATTTGAATGGGTCCAGAGTCACCTGGTGACATTGTAATGTAGAGCTGAGTGTCATCCGTGTAGTTATGGTAGCTAATGTTATTGGTTGCTATAATCTTGCCTAGTGGGAGCATGTAGATATTAAATAAGAGGGGCCCCAGGATGGAGCCCTGGGGCACCCCACATGTGATTTCTGTTCGTTCTGATGAAAAGTTTCCTATTGAAACATAGAAGTCCCTGTTCTTTAGGTAAGACTCGAACCAGCCAAGTAGTGTACCAGAGAGTCCGACCCAGCTCTCCAGTCGTTCCAATAAAATATCATGATCAACAGTGTCAAATGCTGCACTGAGGTCCAACAGAACCAGCACAGTCTGTATTTATGCGGATGTCATTGAATACTTTGACGAGGGCAGTCTCGGTGCTGTGGTGAGCACGGAAACCAGACTGAAAAACATCAAAACGGTTTGTCATTGTTAGGAAGCTATTTAACTGCTGAAACACAGCTTTTTCAATAATCTTACTGATGAATGGAAGATTAGAGATTGGCCTGTAGTTCTGAATTAACTTGTTGTCCAGATTTTTCTTCTTTAGCAGTGGTTTAATAACTGCTGTTTTTAAAGCCTGAGGGAAGACACCTGATAGCAAGGATGAGTTCACTATTTGAACAAGATCAGACCCAATAACAGGAAGAACTTTCTTTAGAAAAGCTGTGGGTAGGATATCAAGACATCAGGAGGAGGAGCTTAATTGGATAATGATTTTTTCAAGGCTGTTCTGGTTTAATTCGTGGAATTCAGACATTTCCTCTACATGGAGCTGTGTTGTCCTGTATTTTCTCTGTGACACGGTTAGACCGATGTAACACCGGGCTGACAGGCTGTTCCCTGTGTGTATTCAACGGTAAAGTTGTGTCGTTTGCATAATCAGCGTGGAGATCAAAATTAATTTCCAGACGATGTAGCTTCGTTTCAATGCCCTCAATTCTATGGAGCAGTTTTTCAAAATCCTCTGCTGAGCAAAAAGCCATGTTGATAAGTCCATAAAAAAGTAATCCAAGAGGAGATCCGGTCCAATACAGTAACTCCAGGCGCTGGGTAGATAAAGTAACTAAGAAAAGGTTAAGAAAACAAAACAAAAGAAAAGAAAACAAGAAAAGCAAACAGAAAATAAAATAAAGTGAACGGATCTGGGGAGAGACAGAGAGCAGCTGCTCCTCCTTCAGCTGTCAGAATCAGCAAGGAACACATTACACCCTTTTTAAATTCATTGCATTGGCTCCTCGTATGTTTTAGGATTGATTTTAAGGTTCTTTTAATGGTTTTTAGGTCTCTTAATGGTCTTGGGCCTTCTTATCTTTCAGAACTACTTTTACCATATGAACCTTTGTGGTCCCTGCACTCCTCTGGCAGCCATCTCCTTGTCATCCCAAAAGTCAGGACACACACTCATGGTGAGGCGTCTTTCCATTATTATGGCCCTCACCTCTGGAACAGGCTGCCAGAGGACCTCAGGGCCGCAGAGAACGTTAATGTTTTTAAGAGCAGGCGCAAGACTCACCTTTTTAGCCTAGCTTTTAACTGATTGTTTATTATAGTCTGTTTGCTCTGCATGTTTTACTTTATACATTTGATCAGTGTTTTACTATTTAATCTTATATTTATCCACTGTTCATTTTTATATTTTAACCGGTTATTTAAATCTTCCTTCCAATGTTTCCTCTATGGGAGCCCTCTGCCTCGGGAGCAGTGGTCGGCTGTGGCTGCCTGGGTGCTCTCCTGGTAGCTCTTGGTGGAGGTGGGGGTCTCGGCCTCGCCCCCTCTGGGTGCCCTTGGTCAGTGCCTTGGCTGCTGCTGTTGATGTGCTGCTGCCGGTGCAGATAGCTCCTTTGATGGCGTTTCCTAACCTGGCTTATCTATACTCAGCCCAATGGTCTTTTATTGCTCTTAAGTGTATGCATGCATGAAGATTGGGTCTGGGGGAGGGGGGTATAACTGTGATCATGCTTAATGTGGGGGAGGGATGGGAATGTGGTCTTTGGGGCTGTTTACACGACAACGTTGCCGTTTTTGTATGAATACGCGGTTGAAAACGCACTGCGTTTACACGACAGGGCGCATAATGGAAAATGATGTAGTACCTATGAAAATACTTCAGCTTTTTTCTGTTCAACGGTGGGTTACGATTCTATTTTAGAATGCATACTGCCACTTATTGCACCAGTTTATGTAGGTCAGGATCAACCAGAGCAAACCTAAAGTGCCCAGAAAGTTGTTACTGTTCTTCGTGCTTCTTTTATTCCAACAGTTATTAATATTATAAAGTATAGCTACTCTTTTTCAAAGTAAAATTATTTCTGGGAACTTCTTCTACTCAAGCTTTGTTATTCTAATGCTGCTTTCATATATATAGACTTAGACTTAACTTTATTCATGCCTTTGGGATGACTCCCTCAGAGAAATTAACATTTCCAGCAGCAAACAGAAGGGTGGAGTAAGATAAATAAACATATAGAGAACGTTTGATTAAATTATATTATATATATATAAATATATATATAAATATATATATAAATAGTCCAGTTTCATGCCTGCCTGATCAGTTTATCCAGTCTGGATGTGTCCTTCTTGGATATGCTGCCCCCCCCCAGCACACCACGGTGTAAAAGAGGACGCTGGCAACCACAGACTGGTAAAACATCCCTAGCAGTTGGCTGCATTTGTTGAAAGACCGCGGTCTCCTCAGGAAGTACAGCCTGGTCTGTGTCTTCCCATACAGGTGGCTGGTGTGTGTTGTCCAGTCCAGTTTTTTTATACAGCCACAGCCCCAGGTATTTATATGAATCCACAGCCTCCACCTCAGCTCCCTCTAGCAGGATTGGTCACGGTTTTGGTCTGGACCTCCCAAAGTCAATGACCAGCTCCTTCGTCTTAGAGGTGTTGAGCTGTAGGTGGTTGGTGTGGCACCATGCAGCAAAGTCCCCCACCAGTCTCCGATACTCCTCCTCTCTGTCGTCCCTGATGCACCCAACAATGGCTGTGTCATCGGCATAGTTCTGTAGGTGACACAGCTCCGAGTTGTAACAGAAGTCTGAGGCGTACAGGGTGAAGAGGAGAGGGGCAAGCACTGTTCCCTGGGGTGCTCCAGTGCTGCTGACCACAGTGTCAGACATGCTGTCTTTCAGCCTGACGTACTGTGGCCTGTCAGAGAGGTAGTCTGAGATCCAGTCCACCAGGTGGGGGTCCACTCTCATCCTGCTCAGTTTGTCCCGGAGCATAGGGGGCTAGATGATGTTGAATGATGGGGTTCTCTTTTTATATATATATAATCATGTGGTGTTTTGCTGCAGGAGGAACTGGTGCACTTTACAAAACAGATGCCACCACGAAGAAAGAACATTGTGGGAAAAATATTAAACATGTCAACACATCAGCTTAGAAAGTTAAAGCTTGGCTGCAAAAAGGGTGTTTTCAGGGCGGAGCTGAAAAAGTGTGTGAGAGGAAGGTGGCCTACAAAATAGAATCTGTCACACCCGTTCTGTCGGGACAAATACTCGCTATTGTCAGAAGCTGGTGGAAGAATGTCGTGTCCCAACACCCCACCTGAATTCTCAAGTTGATCAAAATGAAAACAAAAGCTCAGGCCTACAGGCCTCATCTAAGATTATACGGCAGTGATAAAGGCAACACAGGCAGGAAGGAACATTTTGCATTTTTTTCAAAAACATTTAATTTGCTTTATGAAAGAGATTACAGTGTACACTGATCCATTTAGGCTAGAGATCACCAATTAACAATAAATAACTGGCCATGTTAAGACAAACTCTCCTAGCTTCCTTTGAACAGTTACTAAAAGAGCAGATCCAGGCAGTAATATTAATGTGCCATAAGCCTACATTAGATCTTTAAAAACTACTGCAGGAAAAAAACAACACGTCTTCGTTATCTTTTTTTTAATTAAATATTGACAAAACTAGATCTATACTTACACAGAGAGGAGGGCAGTGTATGCTCTTGTATAGTATAATATACCCTTGTTGTGAAGATGTTTTACATCCAAGTTGTTTATCAGAATTCATATTTTCCCATTTGAATATAAAACCTTGGTTCTCCTGGACTCCATCGGCAGTTTTCACTGACATTTTGCCCCGTTACTCATCACAGTGCGATTAGACCTCAGCTAGGCACTTGGAGAGGATGTAGTTCAGCTGCCTGAGCTGAAACAGCTCATGTCCCGACTCCAGGATAGACTCCGGTCCTAATCGGTGTTGTTTATTCCCCCCCCCCCACCCCGCACGGAACTATCACACGACAATTCTAATGTTCAGAACATAAAGAAAAAATTAATTGTGCTTCAGAGCCTATACATTAACTCTCTTTAAGGTGTGCTGTGTGAAAGATGAGAAACTGTGAAAATGTGTGCATTTAGGGGGAAAACGAAAGACAGTTACAACAATCCTGATGGTTCTGGAGAAACTACACGTATTGCTTCACAGGATAAATTTTTTCTTTCTTTCATAAGGACATTTCCCATTGTTTAGCAAATTATATTCAGTAATAATAAGGCTAAATTGTGCATTAAAAACAGACTGCGAGAACAAACAAAGGCACCCTTATTCAGTCCCTATGATGAGTGGTTTATTTTTGACACTTAAGTTTTGGCACGTCTTGGGAGACTTTATGATTTCCTCTAATTCAGTTTGATGGGCAACCGTACAGAAGCAGGAAATCCTACTGTTTGTGTGTGTTTACTCAGCAAATAAGCCATGAAATGTAGAAATGTTTCTCCTTTGTATTCCTTTAAAAAACAAAACAAAAAAAAAACTTCAGTACATATACTCTTCTGAAAGTAAGCCATTTTGGTCCTCTAATAAGAAAATGTACAAAATATTACAGCTCATAGTTATATATATATATATATATATATATTTTTTTTTTTAAAGGAGGCAAAATAAGAAGATTGTCACATAAACAATCTGGATTAGTTTTACAGGCAGTAAAAAGAGTGAAAACAGAGGCGAGGCTCCCCCTTTTAGGGTTTTATAGATTATTCACTTGTGTTGCCCCTTTTGAGGGAACTCTAGACACATTCATGTCATATGGGAACAACCTGTAGAGCTACGCAACAAGTACAAGCGGTCTCATTAGAAACAGGTCAGCTTGATACATGCTATCCACCCACAAGCACTGTCATTTAAATCCCACGATAACTACAAAATCCTTAGTTTGATTCAGATTTAACATTTTTTCTTGCCGTTTTTATTTTCAATCTGATTATGTCGTTGATCTCACGGCAAATACAAAAGAAAAATCCATCATTGTTTTCATGACACAAGAGCTTAAGTGGCCTGTATTTTCAAGTAAAGCTCCATCTGCAGCCTTTCCCATATGATTTGAATGCATCCGTTGTTGTCTGAAGAGGCAGAGTCAGAGGCTGGTTCAGGGTCAGAAGTATGGAACGGCCGTCAGCTTGTACCACTTGACCGTCTCTTTGCTGAGGTCAAAGTCTTTGAGCCGGAGTGTGATGCCGCCAAGGAAGTAGTTCTCTCGCAGCGACTCGGCACTGAGCACGCTCAGCTGCAGCTCCCGCAGGCTGAGGGTTTCTTTGCTGTAGTTGCTGTACACCAGCTGTGGGGAGTAAAAAAAATATAAAAATTATAATGGATCCTATCTGAAGGTTGTAACTAGAGGACTGCAGCGTTTTTCTGACCATCTCGTTGAAGGTAGGGTTCCTGGTTTTTCTCGAGATCTTCGTCTTGCGTTTTGAAGTCTTGTGAGGATCAGGAAGCAGGTAGGTTTTGACGTACGGGTTTGGATCGGTTCCGTCTTCAGAAACCTAAAAAAGGGAAGGGCAAACGGTTCAGGTCAGAGGTTTACATACAGCCTTGTGGCTAAATGTCATCTTAGTCTGGGGTTGTCAATGATGCACTGATTGAAATGACTGTACACTTCAATGAAATAAGAACTGGGTGCTCAAGAGATTGTATTATTAGTTTTCTCTTATACAAACTGGGGCAAAAGTATCCATACATGCTTAAGTGTATACATACAACCCCACTCATTGGTTTAGTGTTCCTTAGCCAGTTGCTAACCACATTCTGGCAGAATATCTTCTTGTTAGGAATTGTGAAGGTTATTAAAATTTGTTGGCTGTTTTTTCCCCTCAAGGACCAGGCTTTTAATCAAACACCAGTGGTTCTACAACAGCCTGGAATCCTCAGCTTTTGGAAGGCCATTTCAAAAGATGTTAGCTTGTGTTATCCACTCCAAAACCCCTTTATTCATTCTTTTTAGGTACTAAAAATTGGCCTTCATGTTTGCTTTGGTAATGGAGAGGCTGAGAGATGAGGTTAGACAGGAGTCTCCATGGACTATGATGTTTACAAATGAGATTGTGATCTGCCGTGAGAGCAGGGTGCAGGTAGAGGGAAGGTTTTGAGAAGTGAAGATATGCACTGGAGAAGAGAGGAATGAACAGTAGTTGCAGGAAGACTGAATACATGCGGGTAAATGAGAGAGACAAGTGGAACGGTGAAGTCACAGGGAGTGAAAGTAAAGAAGGTAGAGGACTTTAAGTACTTTGGGTCAATGGCGGTCCAGAGCAACGGAGAGTGTTTAAAAGAGGTGAAGAAGTGTGTGGTTAGAATGGGTGGAGAAATGTGTTAGCAAGAATGAAAGGAAAGGTGTACAAGACAGTAGTGAAACCGGCGATGTTGTATGGTTTAGAGACAGTACCAATGTGGAAAAGACACGAAGCAGAACTGAAGGTTGCAGAACTCAAGATGTTTAGATTCTCTTTGGGAGTGACAAGGATGGATAGGATCAGGAATGAGTACATCAGAGGGGTGGCTCATGCGTGACTTTTTCTCAAGAACATTTTTTATTATTATTACTTGGACATGTTCAGAGGAGAGACAAAGATTGTGTGGATAGAAAGATGCTGAGGATAGAGCCACCAGGCAAAGAGGAAGACCAAAAAGGAGATTTATGGATGTGGTGAAAGAGGACATTAAGTTAGTTTGTGTGGGGGCAGAAGATGCAGAGGATAGGACTAAATAGAGACAGATGATTCGCTGTGGCGCCCCCTGAAGGGAAAAGCCAAAACAGAAGACGACGACCTTTTCAGGGAGAAACCCTTTAACGAAGTTAGATCTTGTATCAGGTAAAGAAAAGCTGAACTTTCATTGTCCAACCCTTTAATAATTATTTTAATGTTTTCACTAAGAGTTTAATTACTGATTATTTTATTGACTAGATGCAATATGCACTTGTAATTTTTTTTATATCAGTTAATGCAAAAACAAACATTTTCCTGATATATTCCTGTAATTCCTTCCATAAGTTTCAAGTTGTGCACCCACTTGGATTTTTTTTACAACATATTGATAGTGTTTGTTGTATAATCATTCCTCCACAAAAGAGCTGCAAACGATTATATTTCTTTTTTACTTCTAACTATGGCAACTTAAAACAGTATCTGGTTATTCTGACATAATGATCCATGTAAAAAAAGAAAAAAAGAGACATACACAACTGTAAAAAAGGGATCTCAGCATTTGTGTTTACCAGGTCTCGGATGTGCATGACCATGATGAACAGCGTGCTGTTTCGGTATGAGATAGAAAGCTTCACTTCTCCTTCCACCCGACCAGAGGTTGGACTCAGCAGAGGCTCTGAGACAGTAAAACACCACACGTCAAATTCAGAAATACTAATAAGGACGTCACTCAAACACCTTCACATTGGGACTTTCACACACCAGACAGCGTGGGGGGGCGACAATTGGAACATTATAGCTTTTCTAATTAGACAGACTGATGACGAAGAACAAAGCGTTTTATAGAAAGTGAAACCAGCCCCAGTGTCTGTGGAATGCCGAACACTTGAAGAACGTTGGGGGAGGAGGACAGGTATTTACCAGGTGGATTGGGTGTGGTATCCAAGTCCTCCGTTTTCTCATCCCGAGCAATTGGGTGGAAGAAAGTGTAGATCAGGTCACACTAGAATAAAATAAATAAATTAAAAACAACAACAGGTCATTCAGCGAGTTTAAACCATGAACATGACAGCGTACTTAACGTGAAGGTGCGTATCGTCTGTACCTGGGCCACTTCTGTGGAGCTCCTCATGAGGTTGTGGACATAACTGTTGAGCTCCAGCTTCCTCTTGGCTGCCACCTCTTTAATGTGGGTGCGACCAAGAACCATTTTGTTCGGAAAACTACAGAATGAGGGGGAAAAAGCAAAAAAATTAATAAATAGAATTTTGTTTGTCAGCTCTACAAGATTTAATTATGTACTCTACTCCCAAACAGAAAAGGTTTGATTTACACCAGATTTGAAGGGTGTGACAGTACACAACATTCACGGTTCGGTACGTGTTTGGGGTTTTTAGCGTCACCGTTCGGTACGTTTTGGGTACACGTTAATCTAGAAAAACAAAGACAAATGTGCATTTTTTTTTAAAAGTAATTTTTTACTTTGATCAGCATTAAACAGAGAACTTCTTTTTTCCTGAATTCTTTACTTTCAATTCTTGAAATGAACTTGATCATGTAATGTTATGTAACCCAATGGGATTTTCGGATTGATTGGAGTTAAAAAAAAATCTAAATAAAATAGTACAAGCAGACATGGCCAGAGTAAAAAAACAATATAACCACTTGATACTTAAATAATACTTTGCCCATATTTGAGAATAAGACATCCTTAACTCACTTTGGAGTTGTTTTGATATTTCACAAACCTAGTCACCCAGCTGTACTTGAATGCAGCATGGGCAGCTGTTGAGAAAATACCTTCTCATCAACGGGGATTCCGACGACTTGTGCTTTATACAAAATAAGGAGTTTGGGCTGATTGGACGCTACTGGTGAGCGTTACACCGAGGCCTGTACCCTGGAGCGGGATCGATTTGGAGGTGGGGGGTCCGTCATGGTCTGGGGGGATATATCACATCACCAACGGACTGAGCTTGTTGTCATTGCAGGCAATCTCAATGCCTTGCGGTACAGGGAAGACATCCTCCTCCCTCATGTGGTACCCTTTATGCATGCTCATCCGGACATGATCCTCCAGCAGGACAATGCCACCAGCCATACTGCTCGTTCTGTGCGTGAGTTTCTGCATGACAGCAATGTCAGTGTTCTGCCATGGCCAGCGAAGATCCCGGATCTCAATCCCATTGAGCACGTCTGGGACCTGTTGGATCGCAGGGTGAGGGCTAGGGCCATTCCCCCCAGAAATGTCTAAGAACTTGCAAGTGCCTTGGTGGAAGAGTGGGGTAACATCTCACAGAAAGAACTGACAAATCTGGTCCAGTCCATGAGGAGGAGATGCACTGCAGTACTTCAAGCAGCTGGTGGCCACACCAGATACTGACTGGTACTTTTGATTTTGAGCCTCCCTTCATTCAAGGACACATTATTCTATTTCTGTTAGTCACATGTCTGTGAAACATTTTTAGTTTATGTCTTATGGTGTTGACTCTTTTAGTGTTCATACAAATATTTACACACATTAAGTTTACTGAAAGTATAAACAGTTGAAAGTCATAGGACGTTTCTTTTTTTGCTGAGTTTATAAAATGTGTTTAACTTAAAGCAAATTAAATCAAACTCTCACAATCTAAGACAGCTGGTCAAGTAAACAACCTGTACTTCTAAGTATTTTGTTCACAACACAAGTAAACAGTTAAAGGGGGGTATTATGCTTCTTCCAGGAACATATTACCCTTCTATAGCACACTCCAATAATATTGTCACCTTAAATCTTTTAAAAGTCCGTCATATATCCAAATCCACCTTAAAGAAATTAACTTCCGTATTGGACGCCTTGATTTTCGCCTGTGTCTCTCGAAGACCCTCCTACTCTTTCTGACACTCCCCCTTCAGTTCGTCACATTCCCTGCATCATCGCAGGATGCACGGAGTCGGAAAAAAAATCCCACAAAAGACGTGCAGCTGCAGTGTTATAATTACTGCACCTTGGACTCAGCCGGAGTTGTGTGAGGTAGGGAGGGGTGGGGGAGCTCTGCAGGGGCGAGGCTCTCGGCTGAGTACGTAAGGTCGGAGGAGATGGGTGGAAAAGGTGGGGATAGGTGGAAGCAGGCGTTTCAGCAACCCCGAGAACTACCAGCAGAGACTCAGAGATTACTCTAACATGAGTGAATGGGTCAGAGCAACACTTCAGGCATGTTTTTAATGAGGGAAAGACTCATTAAAAACAGGTTCTCAGTATATTAAGCTTCAAATAATCCATTTTGCATCATACCCCCCCTTTAAATAATATAAGGTTTGTTTAACTCTGTAGTCAGGGGTCGGCGTTAACTAAATGTTTTCCGTATTTGACAGTTTTTTGTTTTTTTTCCAACGGTGATGGAAAAATCTGAAGGCCGTCGGCCAATTGGAGAAATGTTCTCCAAAACTATGGCTGAAGTGGTGCTTCAGGCGGAGAGCCCTTCAGCTCCTTGCGGAACGTTGGGAGTACGCAGTTTAGTCTATCAATTCATAGTAACGTACAGCATTTAACGTTCAGTAACGGTAATGGAATTGTGACGACGAAAACAGTAATATGTTAGATCAACCCCATTACTGATAAAAGAGTGCTGTTACCTAACGCCGCTCTTTCAAACTGCGTTATTACCAACACTGGTGACAGGTTAGTTAGAATATACCAGTTTTCTGTTTGGAAGGTAAACTTAAACCTCAAGTCATTCAAGGGGATCAGTGAAGGTGATTTGTTACCCAGGCAGCTTCCAGAGGGGGAACACAATAGTCAGTTTATTGTGGAGCTCTTGAAACTCATCAAATGTCCGGAAGACAAACTGAGCCTCGTTTTGACCTTCCCTCATGATCCTCACCACGTAGGTCTGCAAGACAAAGCTGCTTTAATGCGGTCCCGATATGAAATGAAGCAAAGACAACGTCGGGCAGCATTGGCGGGCCTCACATAGTGCTTGTCAGGGTTGTATCTCTTCTGGAAGGAAAAGATGGTGGCGTGGACGATGCGTCCGTCCTGCTTCATGGTGTACGTCTTCGGCGAGAAGGACAGGATTGGCTCGTCGTTAGCAGGGAGGCCAGAGAAGCGTAACTGGGCGAGGTTGTGGATGAAGAAGTTAAATTTGGTGGCTATGCTTCCCAAACTGGACTCGATCAGCCTGTGGCAGAAAGAAAGAAGGGAGAAAAGATAGAGGAAAACGAGGCGAGATAAGACTAAGGTGATAAACTACAACAAAGCTTCTAAAGTATGTTTTCTGCCGAGTCTAGTTTTATCTGTTGCATGTTCTCTGTTAAGACAGCTGGCATTCGGTCTCTTTTATAACTCTGTTATGCCACCTGGTGGTGTGTGAGGTCATATCAGTTTAAAATAATTATTTCTGACCGAGACTTCTACAGTATGACTACTTCCAAGTATGAACATTTTGACTTCATCAATTAAAAAGAAAGAAACTTTTGAGCTTAATTTTGCACCAGAGAGCAACTTAATGTGATTTACCTTGTAAAGAAGATGGTGGCCTCAGCATCTGTGTTGTGAGGCTGCAGGGCATCGAACACATACTTCAGGTCCTGGGAACCAGTCAGTACTGGCAGCCCCGATGACATCATCTACAACAAACAAAAATCACATAAAGAGGCAGTCACACAAGGTATCATTTATTGGTATCATCAGATATAGTATGCAGTGTAGAAAACACAGAACACATTCCACTAAGACATTTCCAGGGCAGAAGACAAACCCTAATGTATTAGCTCATTAAAAACATAAAAATACAGTGGTTACCGGGTTGCATAGGTTATTCTGACTCCTGCAGGTGCAAAAGAAATTAAAGCAGGCTCTTTGAAAAGGAGGTTAAGAAAAGTAAGCACCAACAGAAAAACATGAAAAGGAAGAAAAAGACAAGAATCTGCGGATCATTAAAACAAGACCTAAAAATGTTTTTTTTGTGCTACAACCCAACAAGCATAAATTTAAATAAGGCGTTACGTAAAATTCTAAATAAGTCTTGAAATTAAACCGCCCAGTATTATCTCCTGTGCACAAACAAGTACTTTTCTATGTAGCCCTGCTGTTAGAGGATGTTTGTGGATAGCTTTAGGTTTACACTGGCAGGAATTTTTGTAAATGGGGAAACATTGCTGATTTCAAACCAGTTTTCATTTATCAGGCAAACAAGTTTCAAGCAATTTATTTCATTTGTTACCGACCATGTTTATGTGTCAGCTCCGAATTGTGTTGGTAGGTTCAATCTTTTAACATAAGCTCAAGTTTCCAATTCTGCTTCTTTCACAACAACATAAATGCAAATACAGCTAATTATAGAGTTATTACTTTTATCAAAGTCTACATACACTTCCTTAGTATTTGGTAGAATTGCCCTGAAACTTTTTCACTTGAGCCAAATATTTCAGGTTTCCTTACTCCGGTTTTCTACAGTCTTGGCCCACTCTTCTTCACAGAACTGGTGGCACTGGGTCAGGTTTGTAGGCCTTCTTGCTCGCCATTACTTTTTCAGTGCTAACTTTGGTGTCATCGTCCATCTGGAAGACCCATTCCTTCAACTTCCTTCAAATGTTGCTTCAATATGTCCACATAATCTTCTTTTGTCATGATGCCATCTATTTTGTGAAGAGCACCAGTCCCTTAGGCAATAAAACAGACCCACAAGATGATGCTGCCACTGCCATGCTTCACAGTTGGGATGGTGCTCCGAGGCTTCAATTTCCCCCTTTTTCCTCCAAATATACTGTTTATCATTTTGCCCGAACAGTTTTAATTTAGTTTGGTCAGATCAAAGCACATGTCTCTAGAAATTCAGATTTTTCTCCCCATGTGCAGTTGCAAACTTTGGCTTTTTTTCCCTACTTCTTCTACTTCTACTTGGTACTCAGAAACCAATTCTGAGTGCCACACTACCAGACAGAACACGTTAGAAACCCCCCCAAAAAACTTTGGCTTTTTAACAGTGGCTTTGAAGTAACGGTTTCCTCCTCCCAGAGTAACATTTCAGCCACTGATTCTACTGTGGATAGTGACTCTGTCTTACCAGTTTCAGCCAGCAGCTTCCCAAGATATTTTGTGAAGGGCGTTGATTCACACATTTAGCACTAAACGTTTCTCTCTGAGAATCCGTCTCCTCATTGAGCGATATGATGGCTGGATATTCCCGTGTTTTTTATACTTGCATATTACTGTCTGAACGAATGAACGTGGGACCTTCAGGCATGTGGAAATTACACCTAAAGATGAGCCACACTTGTGACGTTTACAGCGCACAATTCTTTTCCTGATGTCTTGGTTGATTTTTCTTGATTTTCCCATGATGACAAAGAAAGAGGCTCTGTGTTTGGGGGTGTGCCTTTATATGCATCCACAGATGTGGCACCAATTAATTCAGATGGACTTAATTAACCTATCAGAAGCTTCTTAAGCTCGGAATGGATTCATCTGGAGTTTTCTTTTTGTTTGAAAACTTAGCGTATGTATACTTCTGACTCTGTTGAAAGTAGTAAAAAAACAAAACAATTCTCACTTTTTTTATTCTGACATTTCAAAATTCCCCAAAAATTTTATTTATTTTTGTGTTTTTTTTCCGAAGTGTATCTGGTTTCAACTATATCATTAGCTATGAAACGTCCGAGTGTTTTAGCTCTAACTTTCGGATGTTTTTTTCCACCTCAACTCCCCACACCTCTCATTGACACACTGTGCTGATGGTTTTCTACAGGTTTCTTAAAGCAAAATTCCATTTCAAAAACCAATACTTTCCTACACATAACTTGCTATTTTTTCAGCAGTTATTAAAACATTTTGAATATTTGGGTGCAAGACACCAGCCAAGTTGGGATGCATCATTTTCACAGATCTCTAAACAACCCAAGACAGAAGTTGTCAACTTAACAGTGTGGTAAAGAGCTATTTACCTACTTTATTTGCATATGAACAAGATCTGTTAAGTTTCAAAATCTATGGTACAGACGGATTAGTTTATATTACAGTAAATATAGACTCTTGATTTCTTAGTCTTTGAATGACAGCGTTTTTATTTCAGGTCAATGAGTTAGAAAACCCCCCCAGAGGTTTTCAGCTGGTGAATCATCTCAACATATATCACTTTACATTTTTTACCGAAATGCAACGTTTATCACTAAATTAAACTTAAATCAACTTTTGAGAATGTAAGAACCCGACTTGCTACTGTTAGCAAGATCGTTTTGCTAGCAAAAGCAAGTGTTGCAGAGTACTTACACAGAGCCCCACCATTACAGCTCACTCAATGTTAGCATTAGCTAATGAGCAAAGACATTTTGGTGTTGCCATAAACCTTAATAATATATGAATACGCATGAACGGGTAATAAAGTTTGGCAAGATTTTAAAAGGTTACAATTGTTCTAATCAATAAAAAAAAGGTCCTTCACACTGTCGGTTATGTTTAAAACCAGACAAAGTGCCAGAAAGACAAGGAATTGTAGCAGCAGTCAGATTATTATTGCTTCTGTTTAAATTAAAGCTGCTGGATTGTGTCTTTTTTTTTTTGTTGCTCTAAATTACAGTCAAAACAGAGATATTTTTACTCAAGGTTATTACACTGTGAGACCAATGCTTTGGTATAAAACAGAAAGTAGGCTATAAATCCAGTGCGTAACCAAAAAACCAAAAAAAATTAACTATAGCATACTGCCTGAGTGATTGTGCTTTTACAATGCCTCACCAAAGACAGCAGGTTGAGGAAAAGTCCGGAGTTCTTGCGGATGAGATTGTAGGCTTGGCAGCACAGGTCTACAAACAGCTGGAAGCGACTGGTGGGACGCTCCCCTCCGTTGATGACGTACGCCATGTCGGAGGTCAAAACGAATGGAGCTCGGTCCCTGATTAGACAGGATAAAGGGAGGCGTTAAAATTATGAGCTTCTGACAGGGAATGAGGAAAAAAAATGTGTGGATGTAGTTGATATCTGAATCTTGAATGGTGTATTTTGATAAGTATGTGCTTTGTGTTACAGCCTTCAAATGTCGATGAACTTTCCACATAGTGGACTCAGAACATCTGTTGAAAACATGTACCAGAGACTGAACTGACGATCCTCCCCAAAGAGCTCCCTTGTTTTGGGAAAGGGGAGGAAGAGAAGAGGGATAGAGGACAAAACAAAACCCTAGAACCGATAACTTGAGACTATATCTACACCAATTTTATGTCATGGACACAAGGGGGGACGGTGGCTCAGGAGGTAGAGGTTCGTCCTTTAACTTTGCCGGCTCAAACGGCCGCCCAGTCCGTCTCAGCTGGTGTGTCCATGGGCAAGGCGCTTTACCCGCCCTGCCTGCTGTTGGCGGTCAGTGGTGGCAGTTGAGTGGCGGCCTCGCTTTTGTCTGGCTGCTGTGGCTACAACGTAGCTCACCACCATCAGTGTGTGATTGTGTGTATGAATGAGTGTAGTGTAAAGCTCTTCACAGTCCTTGGACACGGTAAAAAGTGTTATATAAATGCCATTTACATTGAACAGCCTGGATGCCCTGAATTTGACTGCCTAACCTTAAATCTACAATTTAAAAAAAAAGATATGCGCCATACTTTGGACCCCTCTTTTTCTGTGTCATGAAAAAATAGTGTGTGGATAGTTGTCATAAATGCTGGCGAGGCTTTTTTCCCTAGCCATAAAAATAGGACAGAAAACATCTGAAAGTGCTAAGTGTGTGGATATTGCAGTTAAGAAGCAGGTCATGCCTGAAAACATTCATTTATCATGCAAAAGCGGTTTCTCCTACATTTGAAACTTGCTAACCTAAAAACCAGAAACGCAACTCCTTAGAGTGCTCGAGCATAGCTATGTAATTGTCAGAGATGCTCAGAATAGTTTGAAATTAAATATTAAACTATTTAAAAATTGCTTACATGTGTGCAAAATGTTAAATGACTACCAAAAGCGGATTCAGACATTATAGTTCATTAAAAAACACAGATGACAGCTTTAGCTACCTTTGTCCTGATCACCATATGGAGTAAAAAAGCAAACAGTGCAAGTTATTTCCACGTCAGTTGATACAGGACTTTTTACCCACTACGATAAACAGTGGTAAAAACAAAACTACAACAGTCATCAACATCTTGATCCCCCCTTAAGAAAAAAAGAAAGAAAAAAAAACCCGTAATCACAGATAGCGAGCCAAAGCCCACTTTATCTGACAAGCAACAGCTCGATTTACAACGATTTATCTGATCGTCACCTTTTGAAACTGCCAAACATCTGGGCGTGGCCCAGGAACTTGCCAAAGTCGATGTGAAACATGTGACCAGTGGAGCGCAGCATGATGTTGTCATTGTGGCGATCGCAGATGCCAAGAACGTAGGTTGCAACGCAGCAACCAGCGCAGGAGTAGATGAAGTTCTCTGATGCCTACAAAGATAAGGAAGAGGTTGGATACTAAAAAAAAGAAAAAGGTTATGCTGTAACCTTACATAATAATGGCTAAATAAAATAAATACTTTAGTCGTCCCAAAGGAAAATAAATAAACTCAAAGTGGGGCTAAATTATGACTTAAGTTTAAGAGTTTCTCCAGGGGTGGGTCTAAGTTTTAGCATCAAGTACAAATGTGCTGTTCAAGCAAAAGAAAGTGAAACAGCTCTAATGTTGGGAAGATTCCTCCCTTAAAAATTGATGACTACATGTCTGAATGCATGCGGCGCCTCAGCAGTGAGTTTAGCGGTATTTCCGTATACAAATATTGCTTGTGTGTACCTTCTCATATTCATCCTCAGCAGGGTTGTACTTGCGAAGCCATTCGGCCAGAGGTTTGTCCTTAAAGGATCCAGTAACGCCATATTCTACCTGAATCTTTCTGAGGGTATCAGAGAAAGGCACCAGCTCCACCATACCTACAAATCATCAACATTCTTTGATCAGCACAGTGCAGACAAAAGGAGAGGGAAAACTGCTGTTGGACTGGACCCTCACAATGGTTACGGTTTTCTCTAAAACATGTGTGCTGTGGGTATAATCTGACAGGCGTCACCTTTGTCCTTGCCAGTGGAGATGCATTTGAAGTTGACAATGCGGAGGTCTAGTCCCTCCTGCAGCCAGATGCGGTCCATAATGCGAATCATCTGAAGAGCGAGCATGTCCTGCCTCAGGTCTTCCCCCACCTGATATATAAACGAGGCAAGTGAGAGGTAAAAACAAAATTGCACTTGATTTTTGCAGACATTGCTGGCTTTGATTTCAGCCACCAGGGGGCGTAGAGATGCAGGATCTTGGTGACAGCTACAAAATAACCCATTTCCCTGGTGGTGTTACATAGTACTTTATAAACATGAACACTCATTATAGGTATTTCACATTTTGTCACATTACAACCACAACCTTCAATGTAATTAATCTAATTATACGTGATAGACCTACACAAAAAAGTCTCATTTAAATTGATTTAGGTGTGAACTTTATCTTGACCATCCCAAAACATCAATATGCTTTAAACTAAACCACTCTAAGACAGCTATGCTAATGTAGTTGTGCAGCTGGATGGCAAACCTCCAACCCAGTTTCAGGTTTTTTTTATTTTATACTCCTAACATGTTTTCTTCCAGGATCTACCTGTTTTTAGCTCACCTCCCTAGACAAGACAAGCATCCCCACAGCATTATGCTGCCACCCCCATGTTTCACAGTGGGGATGGTGTGCAGTGGTACTTTTTGCCATGTCTCTGTTGTCCCAGTCCGTTGGTGTTCATGATGCTGTTTGTTCATTAATGCTTTCTAAGAACAGCTGGACTTCTGAAGGCAGTTGGTTGCTAGGGATTTATTTAGGTGTATCAGAATAAAAGGGGGCTGATTACAAATGCACACAACACATTTCAGAGTTTTTTGCATGTGAAACATTTTACAAACCGTTCATTTTATGTCCACTTCACAAATATGCACTAATTTGTGCTGGGCGATCAGATAAAACTGCAACAAAATACACTGAAGCTTGTGTCTGAAACATTACAGAGTGTAAAAAAAGTTCAAAGGATATGAATACTTTTGCGAGGCACTGTGAGCTGATTGCATTTTAATTATGTTCCGGTGTTGGTGTGGATGTGTAGGAGTGTGAAGGCGTACAACGGACCTTAAACATGACATTGATTTCCTCTCCTGATGGATCTGCATTGACCAATGCCAGCTTAAGGGGAACTGCGTTGGAGTTGAAGAAGGAACAGGCCTAAGAACAAGCATAAATATGGGTTTCCCCCCCCCCCCATCTATTAATGATTTCTGCAGGGTAAAAACTTTAAACATTAGGAACTCATATTTACATCTTTAAAAAAAAAAAGAGACAACATGCATTTCCATCAGTCTTATAGCAACAACGCAGCAGAACTGTGGTTTATATTTGTGTGAATGCCTGTTTAAGGAACAGGTGAGTACAAGCACAATGTTAATGTTTAACTCCTCTCATTTTTAGGGAAAGGATATAATAAATATACCATTAAATATAACCGAGTGTGAAGCGGCTGGGATGAGAATCAGCACCTCCAAATCCGAGGCCATGGTCTTGAGCCGGAAAAGGGTGGGGTGCCTCCTCCGGGTCAGGGATGGGGTCCTTCCCCAAGTGGAGGAGTTTAAGTATCTGGGGGTCTTGTTCACGAATGAGGGAAAAATAGAGCGGGAGATCGATAGACGGATTGGTGGGGCATCTGCAGTTATGCGGGCGCTCTACCGGTCTGTCGTGGTGAAGAGAGAGCTGAGCCAAAAGGCGAAGCTCTCGATTTACCGGTCGATCTACGTTCCTACCCTCATCTATGGTCACGAACTCTGGGTGGTGACCGAAAGAACGAGATCACGGATACAAGCGGCTGAAATGAGTTTCCTCCGCAGAGTGTCTGGGCTCTCCCTTAGAGATAGGGTGAGAAGCTCAGTCATCCGGAGGGGGCTCAGAGTAGAGCCGCTGCTTCTCCACATCGAGAGGAGTCAGTTGAGGTGGCTCGGGCATCTGGTCAAGATGCCTCCTGGACGCCTCCCTGGTGAGGTGTTTTAGGCACGTCCCACCGGGAGGAGGCCCAGGGGAAGCCCCAGGACACGCTGGAGGGACTATGTTTCTCGGCTGGCCTGGGAGCGCCTTGGGGTTCCTCCCGAGGAGCTGGAACAAGTGGCTGGGGAGAGGGAAGTCTGGGTCTCTTTGCTTAGGCTGCTGCCCCCGCGACGCGACCCCGGAAAAGCGGAAGAAAATGGATGGATGGATAAATATAACCATTTGGGTGGGATCATAAAACCAAACCTCTCTGTTCAAACGTTTACTTCAATATATTTTTTTCCCCCTAAGAATTTCTATATATTTCTGATCAGCGTTACTTAAATGAATCCAAGACATGTTAACTCATAACCTACCTTGACGTTTAGCTCCTTAGCCACCAGACTTGGGTTCAGTGGAAGTCGGCAGCTGTTTCTCTGGAAAAAGTTCTGAATATTTTCAAGGCCCTCCTGCAG